>CAUYQG010148130.1:0-11959 GCA_963574415.1 Tarsius wallacei
CCGGACTCGGTGGCTCAGCCTGTAATCCCGCGCCTTGGGAGGCTGAGGTGAGTGGATTGCCTGAGCCCGCGGGTTCGAGACCCACCTGGGCAACTTGGCGAGACCTCATCTCTACAATAAATTAAAAAAATCAGCCGGGCATGGTAGCACGTGCCTGTAGTTCCAGCTACTTGGAAGACTGAGGTGGAAGGATCGCCGGAGCCCAGCAGGCCGAGGCTGCGGTGGCCGATAGTGGCCACTGCACTCCAGTCTGGGCGACAGAGTGAGACTCCAACTCAAAAAAAAAAAAAAAAATAGAAATGGGGTGAGTTGGTCACCCTGCCTGAGATCTACCTTGTGAACAGGATCCTAAAACAGCCCCAAGACATTCTACACCATATACTGCTGGTGGACAACCTTGGCCCAATTGGAATGTCTTAACCAATCAAAGAATACTTTGTCTGAAGTTCTCAATAGTGTTGACCTTCCTCTGAAACAAAAGGAGGAAGGAGCAGCTTGCTAGCCCAGCTGCTAGCACAGGTGCAGGCCAAGATGGAGACTCTGCTTGGGAAGGCAACAACCTTTAGATGTTGAATCTGTCCCTGCATTAGCCCTGGGGAAAGGAGGCCACAATCACAGGAACCTTAAAAAACACACACACACACACACAATGACAAGACTAAGTCTGTCTTGAGGCCATTATTTCGGTGGCTGCTACTTTGCCATTTCTCACATAGATTCCTTTTACTGACTTCCTGCAGCACTCTTCTACATTTATATTATTACCAGGAGGCAGATATTTTCTCTTTTTCTCTGGGGTTTAGAATTATGCAAATAAAGTCATGCAAACAAAAGCTCAGTGAGGGTTGGGAGAATTGCACTTAAGAATCCAGGCAATTTTCCGAGTTCTTTAAAACACCCCTCTCAGTTTTTGCTAACAGTTCTCTTAGCTCTTTGCCATTTAGAGGCTGACACCTCTTCAGAACCTTTCAACCAAAGATCTGAAAGTTCATTCTAAAGCTCCTATACTGGCCTCATTTTGCAAGTGGAGAAATCAAGCCATATAATATGAACTTTCAGTATCTGTGGGCTGACCTCGAGTACTCACCTCTATCTAGTTCTTTCTTCCCAATTGCCTCCCAGGCTTTCCTTCTGGTGATATTATCTGGAGGGCAATAGGACCTAGGGAGGTTCAACCCTGAGGCCAAGGGGACACACCTGCCTAACTATGTGGGTTGAGTGAGTGTGCAAGGGAGCCACTTAGTTAGGGAGGGCAGGGTAGAAGTGGGCGCCTGCTGCTTTTAGGGAAGAGGAAAGCCGTGGCTCCCTCCTGGGTCCAGGATTCATGGGGAGAAGTATTTTTGAAGAGTGGCCCAAGTTCTTTTTTGTTGCGCCTCTTCACACGGAGCATCCCTCGCTGGCCGGCCTCTCAGGAACTCTGGCTGTTTTTGTTTGGCCCCAGCTGTCCCACCCACGTCGCCCGCCCTCGCCCTCCTAGTGCCTTAGCTCCTGAAGCTGCTGACCTCTCGCGGCTGGAATTGCGGGCCGGGCAGGACCCTGGCAGCAGCCGGCGTCCAAGAGTTTGGTGACATATGCCCAGCCAGGTTGACGCCCCCCACGTTGTGGCTGTCACTAGCAAAGTTTCTCCGAGAAGAAGCCCCTCCAGCCTTTACTTGATCCTGTGGAGCGCGCGCGCTGTGCTTCTCTCCCTGGGGACTGCGCTGCGGGACTGGGTGGTGGCTGTACTCTGGCCCCAGGCCAGGCTGTCTTTGGGGCGGGGCTTGGGGAATCCGAAGAGCCATCCTGAGAACCCTGGACTAGGCGGAGGACCTGGGAGAGCTCAGGTGAGCCGGCGAGCGCATCGCCACCACCCAGCAGTAGCTAGGATACCTGGGCACCGAACTGATGGGACGCTCAGGCTGCTCCCCCTCTTCTGCCCTGGCTCAGTTCTCCGCTGACTTGAGAGGGCACCCGGACAGGAACTGTGAAGAGCTGCTGAGTGTCGGTGCCCGGTAGAGGATCTATCTCTCTGCCTGGGGTGGGGAACTGCGAAAAGAGCCGCCACGGAAGCAGCTATTCTCATGGCTCTTCATGCACCTGGAATTGGGCTCCAGACCGGGCTCTGGGATGCTTGTTTTTTGTCTTGTTCAAGTCTCACAGCACATGTTGACGATTGAAATCCTGGGCCAATCAAGAGTCAAGTTCAAAGTGGGACTCCTGAGCTCTCCATTCCAGACTCAAAGTTGAATTTGAGTCGAGAAGAAAGGGATCTCTTGCTCTAACTGGTGGATCTACGTTCGGGAACTGGACTTGACAGAACTCTCCCCACCGATTTTTGGACTGCAGTGGCTACAGGATTCTCTTGGGAATGGGTGGCATGGTGCTCTGAACACCAGACCACAACACTCAGAAAGAACCTCGACAATGGACAGAGTTTATGAAATTCCTGAGGAGCCAAATGTGAATCCGGTTTTATCTCTGGAGGAAGATGTCATCCGCGGGGTCAACCCCCGCTTTACCTTTCCATTTGGCATCCTCTTCTCCACCTTTTTGTACTGTGGAGAGGCTGCATCTGCCTTGTACATGGTTAGAATCTATCGAAAGAATAGTGAAACCTACTGGATGACATACACCTTTTCCTTCTTTATGTTTTCATCCATTATGGTCCAGCTGACCCTCATTTTTGTCCACAGAGATCTGGCTAAAGATAAACCACTATCATTATTTATGCATCTAATCCTCTTGGGACCTGTAATCAGGTGAGCAACTTTTTAATCTCTTCTCCACCCCCACCTCCCCCACATGCAGAGACATATGAAACTGATATTTACAAGACTGATACTATGTCTTTAATCGATTCTTCCATTCCCTCTCACTCTTGGCTTCCCTGTCTGCTATCCAAAAAACTTATCTGAAATCCTAAATGTCATCATGATGAACATGTGGCATGTACCTGTGTTCCAAAACTACGAATGATGGATAAAACTTCACTAGACAGTGCTTGCTGACTAGATTTGGGTTGTAAAAACTGGTATGAGACCAACAGATGTGATCAACCTATGCACACAGGCCATACCTGCTGTGTGTAGTTTTGACTCTGCCTTTTGGATGCTCTGTAAATTGGATAAAAGTCCTCACAGCCTATCATCACATTTCATATTCAGTGTCTTTACTCTGAGTTACTTGGGCCAGTGCTACTGCTATTTTCAAATTTTCCAGAGTAATTTGACATCTGGAACGCATTTTAAACCATTTGTAGTACTCTGGTGCCCCAACCCAATGTAGTTCATCAGTCTTCTGTTTATTTTTTTTGAGTCGGAGTCTCACTCTGTTGCCCAGGCTGGAGTGCAGTGGCATGCTCACGGCTACTGCAACCTCTATCTGCTGGGCTCAGGCCATCATTCTTCCACCTCAACCTTCCAAGTAACTAGCAACAACAGGCGTGCACCACAATGCCTGGACAATTTTTTGATTTATTGTAGAGATGAGGTCTCACTAAATTTCCCAGGCTGGTCTCGAACCTCTGGGCTTAGGCAATCCTCTCACCTCTACCTCCCAAAGTGCTGGGTTTACAGATGTGAGCCACCATGCCCAGACTTTTTAATCTTTTTGTGTGTTTCTGCAATAAAAATACACAGTTGGGAGGGGGCAAAAGTAAGGAAGATAGTTCGTCTCTCTATGTGGCTGCAGTAGAACACTGTAATAGTATTAAGTGTTTCCATTCAGATTTTCTTGAAGGGAAAAGACTTTGCTTAATCCTAGGGAGACAGGCATGTGTGTCAGCTGTCTCATCTTAATGCTATGGAGTTTTCAAGGTAGAAGGATGTTGCAAAACTTATGAGGTCAGATGGAAGGAATGGACCAAGTTTGTCTCGATTGCGAGAGGCAGACAACTGAAGTCAGCTGAGGAATGTGGGTCAGAGTGTTGCAATGGGAAGATATCTCATCGTTAGACAACTAAAAACAGGCTGTAAAGCCGATTAAGGATGGAACCCCACCTGTAAATTGTTTTTATCTATAAACATATATATAACTTCTATTTGTCAATTATACCTCAAAAAAGCTGGAAATTTTTAATCAATGTATTTTAATGGGAAGGTATCAATTAGAGGAATTGACAGAGAAAATAATGGGATATCTGCCGAAAACAGTGGTCTGGGGGCTCCTCCGTCTGTCATTGACTAGTTGTGTGGCCTTGATAAAATCTCTGAAAATGTCTTGGGCCTCAGTTCTCTCATCTGTAAAGTAAATGGCTTGGGCTAGATCATAGGTCTCAAACTCAAATGCTTGCAGGGGTCAGGCAAGTATTATAAATGAGTGAAACTGGCTCAGTGTAAGAAAAACAGTAGCCTCATATTGATGCTAAAGGAAAACAAAGTCTCAATGTCAGAGAACATCATTGTAAATGAACTAACTCAGGAACAGAAAACCAAATACCGCATGTTCTTACTTGTAAGTGGGAGCTAAACTAAGGATATGTAAAGACATAGAGAATGGTATAATGGACACTGAAGACTCAGAAGGGGGAAAGGAGGAAGGGGCGGAGGGACAAAGAAAATCACCTATTGGGTGCAATGTGCTCAGGTGGGGTGGTGGGTACTCCAAAACTATTTGTATCACCCAAAAGTATTAAAACAAAACAAAACAAAAACAAACTCTTAATGTCAGAGAAATGATGAGGAGTAGTGTGCACCATGGCAGTCTGGAATCTGCGTGACGTGCCTAAAGGAGGCAGCTGCTCTATAGCTTCGGCCTATTCCATGTTGGATTCCCCAACTTTTCAGGAGAAGCTCCCTGAAATGTCATGATTTTATATCTTGACAACTGACTAAAAAAACAACAATGCTATAGTATAGGCCAAACCACATCTGTTAGTCAAATGTAACTCTGCTGGCCTATATGCTATCTTTGGACTTGGTGATCTAAAGGTCCTTTCCTTCTAAATCTTTGAAGGTAAACTGTAAAAGGAAGACCTCATCTTGAATTTGGAACCAAGAAATTTAAAGATGCCACTAGAGGAGCAAGGAAACCTTTCTGTCCTTTTTCAAATGCTGTCAATAGATCAAGAACTCTCAAGATGCAAATTTTAGCAAGTGCCCATCCCCCCTCCCATTTTGACTTCCTTTGCTTTGTGGTTTCCCAAGCCATCTTATTCTTTTAGATTAGAAAATATAGTTTATTTAAAGGTAAATTAGAGAGAGAAAGAAAGAGGAGATTCACCTCCCCAAGGTAGGGGAGGGGACCAAATCTTAAGAAAATATGGTCTGGCCATAGCTCAAAGAGCACATGGCCATACCATACCTTAGCAAGGCAATGGCCCCAAGCCATCTTTGATTTGGACCTTCTGTATGGAGTATTGAGTACTGTTTTTCATTTTTATCGTTTAGCTTCCAACTAGGAGTGACTGGGAAGCACTTATAACCCCAGGCAGTTAAGCCCACAGCAGGGAAAACAGTAATTAAAAACTCATAAATTATATTCTTGATTTGCTTCTTTTCTTTTCTTTTTTAGAAAGCAGGATTTATTGAGAGGAAAGAATTACTTTTTAGGTAAGTAGGAACTTGATTAGTGCTATCAGGCACATAAAGGTGCTTGTAGGGCCTGGGTCCCTTCCTTGAAATGCAAGCTTACTTCTGGAAATGAAAATGTGTTCTAATTTACTGAAGCCTGTAAGCAAGGCAAACATCCTTACTTAAACCAGTAAATAGCCTTAAGAGCAGAAGCATAAACAGAGCATTTCGTACCACCACCTTCCCATTGTTTTATTCAGCAATAGCATTGATGGGTGTGAGTTAAAATCTGAAATTTTTTGTTGAAAATGCACTTATGCAGAACAGGAACAGGAAAAGAGTGTTGCCCTTTCTGCTGTATTCTTTCTTTCCATCTTTTTCTCTCCCAGGTCTTAGAGTTTTTCCCTAGAAAGTGGAAGTTTCAAACTATACTGTTCAGAGTGAAACACATGCACCAATCTTAGGGTGATCTGTGGAGAATGGCAGCCAGCACACATTCCAACCCTTCCTATCTGGAGCCAAAGCCTAGAGAGCATATAAAATCTCTGAGCTTGTCTTTGGTCTTTTTTTTTCTGTTAAATTGCATTGTTGTTATGATTATTGTCTTCTCCTATCATTTCTTACCCTGTATTCATTTCTTCCTTCTCATTCTTTTTTACTCAGAATATATTTATCAAATCCCATTATGTGATAAGGGTTGTGAACAAGATAAATACAACTCTTGCCCTCATTCTTTTGAGGAAGATGTCTTAATTTCTATCACCAATGTTCTTACTTTCATAAAAAGCACAATTTCCATTCATTTCAAGGTGAATGGGAGAAGTGGTAACTCAGGTGTTCCAAAACAAGATGTTCTAGTTGTTTTTCTTCTATTCACCACATTAGAACTACTAAAGACTTCTGATTTATATGGGGGAGATGGGAGGAGTATAGCAGGAAATGTGCTCTTATCTCTATTTCAAGATGATAGGCTCTCATAAGAATGCTTTCTTCTTTCTAAAGAAAGAATCCAGTTTAAAAGGCTGTTGTCCCCAAGCAGGTCAAGAGGCACAAAAAACAAATTTTACAGAGATCTTTTTAGGATCCCTAGGTATGTTGTTTATTCAGTTCTGAATTGTTAAGTCTTTTAAGTACCTTTGTTGCTTAAATGGCTTTCTGTGTATATGAGAGATTTTGTCTTGTTCTCTCCCAAGACTTTTTGGCTGAAACATTTATAGTTGTGGGTGCTTTCTTGGAAAAGCAGAACCCAATAACCTCAATTAAGGAGTAGAATGCTTTGAGTAAGGAATGCTTTACCTCAGGAACTTGAGGTGTTATACAAACAGGGCCTTTGGGAACCTTCATCATTCTCTATCAACATAGTATTAACACCTTTTGTTCAAGGCACTTTTCTACCATGGGTCTACTCTTAAAAAGACAAATCAACTTAAGTCCTCAAATAAGTACTTTGAAATGGCATTCTTAGGTCAGTGGATGACCAAACAAAAATGGATTTAGACTCAGGTAACTTGTAGAAGACATGACCAACCCTTCAACTCATGACACACGAGCAGAGCAGAGGAGAGAAAATGGCAACAAGTACAAGCCCCCAAATTATTTTTCCCCTCATTATAACATCCCTTCCCAGGACAGCTTTAGTTAAGTTCCCATAATGCTTTACTTCTGCAGATGTTTGGAGGCCATGATTAAGTACCTCACACTGTGGAAGAAAGAGGGGCAGGAGGAGCCCTATGTCAGCCTCACCCGAAAGAAGATGCTAATAGATGGCCAGGAGGTGCTGATAGAATGGGAGGTGGGCCACTCCATCCGGACCTTGGCTATGCACCGTAATGCCTACAAACGAATGTCACAGATCCAAGCCTTCCTGGGCTCAGTGCCCCAGCTGACCTATCAGCTCTATGTGACCCTGATCTCTGCAGAGGTCCCCCTGGCTAGAGGTGAGTGGGGTCAGGAGAAGGGAGGGCTTCACTTACATTAAGGGTCTTAGAAGTCTAGATCCAAGCTGTCTAATAGACTGGTCACTAGCTTCATGTGGCTATTTAAATTGAAATTAAATAAAATTAGGCTGGGCATGGTGGCTCATGCCTATAATCCCAGCACTTTGGGAGGCCAAGGCAGGAGGATCACTTGAGGTCAGGAGTTCGAGACCCAGCCTGGGCAACATAGCAAGACTTTATCTCTATTTCAAAAGAAAATAATAATTAAAAAAATTTTTAAAACTTCCTCATTAATATTAGACACATTTCAAGTACTCAATAGCCACTTGTGGCTAGTGACTACTATATTTGATGGCATAGATAGAGAACATTTTCATCATCACAGAAAGTTCTGTTGGACAGCACTGGTAGGTAGTCAAAGAACTTGGGGAGTCAGACATCTCAGGCCTGCCAGAGTTCTTAAAGTTGGGTAAGCTAATGTTTAAACTAAAAATGCCACAATTAAACCCTCTCTGGGCCCAGAATAAGCTAGTAATACCGGGAGTCAGTAGAATATTTTCCCTTGCTCAGAGTGTTTGCATTATTTTGTTAGTTGTTTAGTTGTTTTGTTTGTTTAGGGATGGTCCTCTTTATTAAATTTCCCAAATATTATTGATCATCAATCACGTAGTAAGTTTTTTAAAAAAATTACATTCCCTCCTCAGATCTGAATCAATCCCAGAGTATGGGGAGGCCAGGAACCTGTATTTCTAAAAAGTACCCCAGTTGATTCTGATCAGCCACATTTGAGAGCCACAGATTTAATCATCCCTTTCAATACCAGTGGAGAGAGATAAAAAGGATGTGGGACAATACTAATGAAAGTCAGGCCTGGTCCAAGTTCTGACCTTTACTGTGATCTTTAGAGAAAATCACAAAAGAGTCATTGCCTTAATTTCCCACTTGTAAAAGAGGGAACTTGAAATGAGTAAGATTTTTAGCAGAGTTATGACATGTGAGTCAGTGTTTTCAAAGTTGAGGTCAAGTGCTATTAATGAGTTTTAACAGATTAGATTCATCCGCTTGGGCAGGAGCTGTTATAGGTATGGGTATAACTTTGGGCCATTTTCTTATTATTAGGGCTAACCCTATTTGGTAAAGTCCCCTGTCTCAAGTAAATGCAAGGCGGAAATTTGCCCTCTTTTCTCTTTTCTCCTCTAAGAATTGTTCATGAAGTTATTTTGTCTTGAAGCTTTTCATATATGTAGAATTAACAATACTTGGAGGAGAAAACTCTTTGGAAATGATGATTGTTTTCCTTTTGAGAATTTTGAGAATCATCAAATTATCTAATTAAAATATGTGTACATTACAAAAGTAATATATGCACAAACTGATTGACCTGCTGGTAATTGTATATGCACAGAAAATTTCTGGAAAGCTATGTAAGAAACTACCTCTGATGGGTAGGAATGAGAAGTCAGCAGACTTTTACTTTTTACTTTAAATCTTTCTGTATGGTTTGAAATTTTTTTCATGATGATGTATACTATTTTGGTTCCTTATTTTTTTTAGTTATAAAAATAAGACATGGTTATGGTAAAAATTTAAAACCATACAGAATAGATATAAAATAGGAAATGTAATCTCACGCCCCAAAGATAATCTGTTAATCACCCAGTATATAGCCTTCTAGATTTCTTTTCACTATGTAAATATAAACATACAGGTCAGGCGCTTGGCTCATTCCTGTAATCCCAATACTTTGGGAGGCCGATGGGGGAGGATTGCTTGAGTCCAGGAATTCATGACCAACCTGGACCACATAGCAAGACTTTGTCTCTACAAAAAGTAGAAAAAATTAGCCGGGTGTGGTGGCAGGCAACTATACTCCCAGCTACAAGGGATGCTGAGGTGGAAGGATCGCCTGAGCCCAGCAGGTCGAGACTGCCGTGAACTATGATTGTTGTGAACGTGCCACTGCACTCCAGTCCAGGCAACAAAGGGAGATCCCAACTCAAAAAAAAACAAAAGCAAAAAACATACAACATATATTGTATATATTGTATGTTTTTGCTAAAAAATTAACTTGTATGAAGCATTCTGTTTAGTAACATGCCTTTTTCAAAAGTATAGTATGCCATCTTTTTTCAACAGTTATTTATATATAAGGGGAGACCCCAAAATGGGAATTTATTTATAAAAATTGTGTATTCTTCCATTTTTAAACTTCAGTCACCTTCAAAGTACTCTCCATTTGATACAATACACCTATTGAGACATTTTTTTCCACTGCTCAAAAGTTTTTGAACTCATCAATTTTGATGCCTTTTAGTGCTTTTGCTGTTTTTTTGTTTCACCTCTTCTACATTGGCAAAATGTCTCCCTTTGAGGACTTTTTTCATCCAGGGAAACAAAAAGGACTCTTGGGGCGAGATTGGGTGAATAGGGAGGGTGGGGCACAGGGATCATGCTGGTTTTGGTCCCAAATTGCTGAACACTCAGTGAGGTGTAAGCAGGTATGCTCATCATAAATCACCCATCATGAAATGGGCAAATGTATTGAAGATCTCCAAAAAAAATTTTAAAAATTTACTGAAACCGAATGCAGCCTCTCAGATTAATGCTAGCTGATACACTGATGCCAATGAATTTCTAGAACACTTAGGCATGAGAAGCCTGTATTCCAAGGGTCTGCCCTCCAAAAAATAATTCTGGGTTTTTTGGGACCCCCCTCTTATACATATATAAAAATAATAAATATTTAATATAGATTTATTTTATATTAGACTATTCTTTTTTGTTTTCCTAATTTCCTTTTTTTAATTTAATTTAATTTTTTTTTTTTTGTTTTTTTTGAGTTGGATTCTCACTCTGTCGCCCAGACTGCTCTGCAGCCTCGACCTCCTGGGCTCTGGCAATCCTTCCGCCTCAGCCTTCCAAGTAGCTGGAACTACAGGCGCGCGCTACCACACCCAGCTAATTTTTTGATTTATTGTAGAGATGAGGTCTCACCAAGTTGCCCAGGCGGGTCTCAAACCCGCGGGCTCAGGCAATCCACTCACCTCAGCCTCCCAAGGCGTGGGATTATAGGCTGAGCCACCGAGCCCGGCTCCTTTTTTTATTTTAAAGATGTGGGATACAATTCAGGGTTAGGTATATAAGTGGTCATCGTACAGGTGAAGTTTGGGCCTCCCATTGGTCCTCACTTTGCCTGGTTGGGATCAGGTACCCTTATTAGTGTTATGTGCCGCCCCCCAATTGTCTATTGATAGGATTAAAGTTTGTTTCTAATTTTTCACAAATTTTTTTTATAATTAAAAAGTTATGCTACAGTGGATGTCTTTATAAATGTCTGTGCTCTTGAATGAGACTTTGTAGTAGAAATTTTGAGTGAAAGGATATGTATGTTTAGAATTGTATTGATAATGCCAAATAACCCTCCCAAAAGATTATTTGAATATATACTCCCACCAACAATATACAAATTTGCCTGTTTCTTCATATCTTAAACTAAATATTACTTGATTATTACTGACTTTTTAAAATAATATGCTTACTCTGATTATGAGTGGAACTGAGCATATTTTCATGTTTGGTCATTGTGTGTATTCTGTGAATTGCTTATTTATGTATCTTACTTTTACTAGTGGGTTGTCTTTTTTGTATTAATTTGTAAGAGTTATTTACTTATTCTGGCTAATAATCCTTTATCAGCTGTGGGTGAGCATGCATGCATACATTTGTATACTTTTTGTTTGTACGTACATGTTTTAAATGTGTATATACATGTCATGTATCACATGTGTGTGATATATTACACTTAATATTCACAATATACTTTGTAGTGTCTTCTGGCATTCTGAAGGATTACATTTTATGTATTCAGATTTTTTATTGCTTTTAGATTTTGTGCCTTTCTTACAAAGGCCTTTTGCAACTTTCCTCTGGTAGAGCAATTTACTCCAATCTAAATAGATTAATTTTCAAGATTAGTTTGTCAATTCCTCCACTGAAAAATAAGATAAAGCAAAAACCATAGCAACAAAAGAAGAAACATTTCATTGAAGTTCTGATTGGGATTACATTAAATTATTTAAGTTATTTGGAGGGAAAATTTACATGTTTACATGTTTATATGTTTATGATCAATTTCATATTGGAAGATGATAAATCCATTTCATTAAATATTTTTGAATGTACTGCAGTAAAATTGTATTGTTTCCTTGCTATAGGTCTTACACATTTTTTGTAAGGTTTATTTCTAGGTGTTCTATCAGTTTTAAGATGACCTGATTTTCTTTTTTTTCTTTTTAATTTTAAAGATGTGAGTTACAATTCAGGGTTAAGTATACAAAAGTTCATTATGCAGGTACCCTTGTTGATGAGGTGTGCCCCCCCCACCCTGAAGAATCCCACTACTGCCTGCCAGTCCCACCCCCCTGTTCCCCCCCAGCCATTTCCCACTACTGACATCCTTTTCTTATAGTTTTCTGATAATTGTTCAAGGTCCACTTATGAGTGAGAACATGGGATACTCAGTTCTTTGTTTCT
>CAUYQG010148137.1:0-18295 GCA_963574415.1 Tarsius wallacei
TTTATTTTTTTAATATTATTATTTAACATCTTCCACATTCAATATTTTATTTCCATTTCCCACTGGAAATTTTTTAATCCATTTTTTTTTTTTGTCATACCTTGTCTTCTATTCACTTTTTTTTTTTTTTTTTTTTTTTGAGTTGGAGTCTCACTCTGTCACCCAGACTGGAGTGCAGTGGCGGCTCCCGGCCACCGCAGCCTCGACCTGCTGGGCTCCGGCGATCCTTCCGCCTCAGCCTTCTGAGTAGCTGGAACTACAGGCGCGCGCGACCACGCCCGGCTGATTTTTTTATTTATTGTAGAGATGAGGTCTCGCTTGCCCAGGCGGGTCTCGAACCCACGGGCTCAGGCAATCCACTCACCTCAGCCTCCCAAAGGCGTGGGATTACAGGCTGAGCCACCGAGCCCGGCTTATTCACTTTTTTATTCACAACCAACAAGAGAATCTTCCTGGGCCCTGCTTGTCCATGTTCTTTGCTCATAAGCCTTTAATAATTGTTATTGCCAGCAGAATTATTTTCAAACCTGTTAGCAAGGTTAACATGGATCTCTACAATCTGCTTCTCCTTTGCCTCCCTTATTTTCTACCATAGGACTGTTTCTCAAAGCATGGTCTTCAGATTCTCTCAATCGGAATCACATGGGTTTCTTGTTAGAGATACATATTGTCTGCCAGTGAATCATTGTCTTGCATTGCATCTGAGAAACAGGAAAGCAGTTTCTGATATCCAAGAGCTTGGCACTCACAGCAAACCATGGTGTTCTCCTGTTGAACACAAGCAATTTCATAGAATGCCACCATGAGACAAAGCCACTCAGTGGTCATGATGACCGATCTGTAATCAAGTAGGAGCACAGATAAAAACAGGATCGTCGTCCAAATCACAAGAGCAGTCAAATATCCTCAATCCTGGCTAGTATGATTGCTTGTTGCTTGTTTACCAATTGCAGTTTTAGCATTGTTTGGTTCTTGCCACCATCTAGGTAAAAATTGTGAAGGTACACAAACACAGAAGTACTCTGCTTCCTGACAGTATCTAATCCAGAACAAAGCTTCCTTGGACCCTCTTCAAGTCCATAGCACAAACCCAAATCCTTTCTAACACCATCTTACTGAGACACTCCATGCTTCTGCATGCTTCGTGGCTTTCCTCTTTTTTGAGTTGAGATCTTGCTTTATTACCCAGGTTGGAGTGCAGTGGCTCAATCATAGCCTACTGTAGCCTAGAACTCACACACTCAAATAATTCTCATGCCTCAGCCTTGATGTGGTTTTCCTCTTTGCAATGATGTGGCTTTCCTCTTTATCTTTTTAATCTTAATAAACAACCTTCAACTACAAGGTCATTCCTAGTGTCTTTGGCTGGAGGGCATTTGACAGATCACGTGAATCCCCATTTCACTGAGCTCCTCAGGTAAATCTGAAGTTGAGGTTGAGAACCAGTACAACAGCCAATCTGTTAACTGTTTCCTGGTTTAAAAAAAAATCATATGCATTATTACTTAACTAAATTCTCTCTGCCCGTCAAAGATAGCGAGTCTGCCTTCATTACCGAGGCCCTTGACTCGTGATCCCACACCGTCTCTCCTTCACTGAGCTCATACCAGTGACTCCCACTTGGAGCCAAGCACAGACATTATATCGCTCCTCATGTTTTGACATTCATTGCATGGCCTTCCTCTCAAAAGTTATAGCTATAACTGTTCAACAGCAGACCCCCAGAGAAAAAGCAACTCATCTCTATCAACAGAAGACTCTTTTCTGAACCCTGAACTGCAAAGTTTCTTCTTTGTTCATACATCTCTTGTGGCTGCTATTGCTGGCAGAAGAAAGTTCAAATATTGCAGCCTGGTATGAATGAACAAGCTGGACTGTTTAATATCAGGCCCTTCAGTGCAAAAGATAAGAAAAAGAGTGAGTTCCAGGAATACTACATCTCTCTGCCAGGGCCAAATCTAGGAAGAGTCCCCCAGGAAGCTTCCAGAGGTCAAAGAGGAGAGGAAAAATCTGGCTTTGATGAGTATGAAGAAGGAAGGTAATAAAAGAAGTAATGAATGAAAAATAATTACTGAATGCTTGTGCCCCTCACAGAATTATTTATCATCAGGATTATTTATCATTGAATAGCTTTGTTGATTTCATTGCTTTCAGGTGTTTTCTTTATCTTTTTAAGAAAGTATGTATATAATAACTGGACTTTTTTATAACCCCTTTTTACTTTCACTTATTAATTCCTTCATTCCACAAATGCTTTAGGCCTCTTCTCATGTGTGAGGCACTGTGCTAGAGACTGGCAGCACAAATTTAACCAAGAAAGTTTGCTGCTCTCATTAAAAGCCCAGAATTTATTGGTGGAAATAGACAACTAATATGAAATTACTGTAAATTGTGTTAGGCATAGAACAAGGGACTATTCAACTACATGGGAGGGATTCCTGGAAGAAACAACTATAAATGAACACCTAATGAATTAGAAAGAGTTACTAATTTTATAAAATTGCAGTGAATCATTTAAGACATGTGTTAAGTCTCTTTAAAATATGCTTTATATATCTGCTTGTTCAAAGAAAAAAATTTTTTTTTTTTCTTTGAGTTGGAGTCTCACTCTGTCGCCCAGACTGGAGTGCAGTGGCCACTCCCAACCACTGCAGCCTCAACCTGCTGGGCTCCGGCAATCCTTCCGCCTCAGCCTTCCAAGTAGCTGGAGCTACAGGCATGTGCTACCACGCCCTGCTAATTTTTTGACTTATTGTAGAGATGAGGTCTCGTTTTAGAGACCAAGGTTTTAGAAGTTGTTTTCTAAGATCCTACCTCCCTTCAACATACTATGACAACTGCCAGCTGCTTGGTCTTTGTTTTTTTGAGACAAAGTCTCGCTCTGTCACTTGGGCTATAGTGTCATGGAGAAATCACTGCAGACTCGATTTCCTTGGCTCAAGTCATCCTCCTGCCTCAGCCTCCTGGAGTAACCTCTTTTTATATGCTGGCCCATATCAATTTATCCATTTCAAAGTATTAATTCCAAGTTGGCTACAGTGGTTCACTCCTGGGTAGCTAGGACTACAGGCAGATGCTACCATGCTTAGCTAATTTCTTTTTTATTTTTTGTAAAGACAAGGTTTTGCTGTGTTGCCCAGTCTGGTCTCAAACTCTTGGCCTCAGGTGAACCCCCCACCTTGGTCTCTCAAAGTCCTGGGATTATATGTCTGACCCACTGTTCCTAGCCTTAAGCAGCCTGCTTTTGATATTACATTTTTCTGTCTCTCCAACATTTTGTGCTTTGTATTTTTTTAATGTGAGTGCATTTTTCTATCCTGGAAACCATTCTGTATAAGAAGGTCTCATGAAGTCTTCTTTGGTAAGGAATATCACTCGCTGCATAGTGTCAGATTTAAAAAAATGGATCCTCTTTTGGGCAATATTGTGACATATCACTGGTATTGCTTTCATATATTCTCAGGGACTGCCATTGCTTGAGTATTACTATTTATCACTTTTTTCCCTAATATTATACAGACCACATGGGTAGCAAATAATTGGAAAGCAGGGGTCATGGCTATCTGTTTTATGGCAGCATATCCTCCCGACACCGATCTCCATCCCCTATACCACATAATATCCACAGACTGGGAGCTGTGACTTGTGCCTGTAATCCCAGCATTTTGGGAGGTCAAGGCAGAAGGATTGCTTGAGGCTAGAAGTTTGAGACCAGTTTGATCAACATAGTGAGACCCTGTCTCTATTTTAGAAAATTATAATAATAATACTCACAATGTAGAGAAAACGATGCTATATCTTTGTAAGAATTGGAGAGAACAAAATTAATAGTAGAGAGAAGTGGAAGAGGGTAGAAGCACATAACCCAGAAGACCCCGAATCTCACTAGAGTTAAGATGGTAACGACTTGAAATGATTCATATAAAGTGATCCAAAATTCTTGTGGTTTCAGAGAAGGTATACAGAAATAAGTCCAAATGGAAATAGATTCCATTTCAAATAAGAAGAACTTGTGGTTGAAGACAGATTATTGAAGGAGACATGGTCCTTTCCTTAAGCAGCCTACAGTTTAGCTAAGGAAATAAACTGGCAGCAATTAAGTGCCAGGCATGAGTGCTGAGAGCCCGAGCTATGATGGTAGTGGGGAGAACGAAGAAGAGGAAGAGGAATGCGCTTCTAGAATCTGGAGTAACCTCTTTTTATATGCTGGCCCATATCAATTTATCCATTTCAAAGTATTAATTCCAAGTTGGCTACAGTGGTTCACTCCTATAATCCCAACTACGCAGAAGGCTGAGGTGGGAGGATAACTTGAGGCCAGGAGCTCAAGACCAGCTTGGGAAACATAGCAAGACTCTGTCTCTATGATAAAATTAAATAAAAATATTAGCTCCTAGAGGATAGCAATGATGCCTATTTAATTGTTTGAGATCTGATGACTTTAACAATTTTCATATTAAGTCTCCCAATTTGTGAGGTAATTCTCACTTCTCTCTAGCTGTGTCCATTAAGGTCAAATTCACCTGCATCCTCTACCATCCTTTAAGGTTAAGCACTTAGTTACCAACTTTTCTAAAGTGTGTCAGTTTTGCTGGCTCCTTCTGATCATCCAGCCTTGACCTATTGACTACTGAGACCTACCTTAACTGACCTACTGGAACATGATATGTTTCTGTCTAGTCCTCTTGTTAAAGTGAATTTCTGGCTATGCTCTCCAGGCTGGACTGCCATGTTGTGACTCCTGCCCACTTGTATTAGTTTATCTATTGCTGTACAACAAATTACCCGAAAAGTTAGTGGCTTGAAACAATAAAAATTTTTTATCTTACAGAGTTTCTCACTATCAGGCATCTGGGAGCAGCTTAGTTGGGCAGTCCTTGTTCAAGCTCTCTGATGAGGCTGCAGTCAAACTATCAGCTGAGTTACACCCAAGGCTTGAGAGAGGCTGGCAGATACACGTCTGAGCTCACCCACATGGCTGCTGGGCTGGAGGCCTCAGTTTCCCACTTCATGGGCTTCTCCATAGGGTTGCTTATAGCAAGGCAGTTGGCTTCCCCCAGAGTAAATGACCTTAGAGACATAGACAAAGGGAGGGAGAGAGAGAGCATACTGCCTTAGTTCTACCTTATTCTATTTATTAAAAGAAAGTCATGAAGTCTAGCCTACACTCAATGGAAGGGGATTACACAAAGATGAGAATACCAAGAGTATGGGACCACTAGAAGCTGTTTTAGAGGCTGCATACTGCCCAGTCATGGTGGTTCATCCCTGTAATCTTGCTCATTCCTGTACTCCCAGAGGTTTGAGAGGCCAAGGTGGGAGGACTGC
This sequence comes from Tarsius wallacei, assembly GCA_963574415.1. Lineage (NCBI taxonomy): Eukaryota > Metazoa > Chordata > Mammalia > Primates > Tarsiidae > Tarsius > Tarsius wallacei. Next base: position 5,329 of record CAUYQG010148137.1, read on the forward strand.
TTGAGGCCAGGAGTTTGAGACCAGCCTGGGCAACATCGCAAGATCAATCTCTACAAAAATTTTTTTAATTAGCCCAGTGTGATGGCACACGCCTGTAGTCCCAGCTACTCAGGTAACTGAGGTAAAAGGATCACCTGAGCCCAGGAGTTTAAAAAAGTAAAAAATAGAGACTATATACAAAACACTCCTTTATAAAGTGACTTCTCAGTTATTTATTTGAAGCTACCTTCATTTCACATATATTTATTAACTCAGAAGTTAGAGTAAATGCTAATCTGTTTGCTTGTGAAGCTATATGATGTTAATATTTTATATTTTAGCCTCAAAATGAGAGTTCCTTCCTCCTACTGACAGATTTTACTCTTTTGAAAATGAAAATATACTTGCCTTTCCCCCCAGTTATTGTCTCCCACTGAAAGCTGTAGGTCAGCATTTCTTTCTCATTTTGATTTGTAAGGCAATCAGGATAACAGTACAAAGCATTCCTTATATTCACAATGTCAAAAAGAAAATCGAGATTTTTTTTCTCCTTCTTACTGCCAACTGAAAATATTCATATCCAAATCCTTCGCCACTCAGTCAACAAGCCAAACTCAATTCACTGTAGACATGAGCAACTGCCAAACATTTTCTTCGTTTACTTTTATCAAATAAATAAAGAACTATATTAATGTGAGCATTGGTTTATTTCCTAAATAATTGAAATAATTTGGAGCTTGAGTCTTTAGTGTTCAGGGGAAGCAAAAATTTAACAACTAAAACATAACCTATTACATATTTTCATGACTTGTCACTGGGAAAGATTTTTTAAAAATATAAATTGTATATTGGAAGTCAAGGTCATGGCCTCTGCCACTTGGGAGTTTATAGTCAGTGTACATATTAGAGCTTGGTCCTTGAAACCAGTAAGAAAGCAAAAACTGTAGTTTCATAATTGAAAGGAAGGAAGGAAGAGGGAGGAAAGAGGGGAGGGAATGGGAGAGAGAGAGATAGGTAAAGAGAGAAAGAGAGAAAGAATGAAAGAAAGAAAAAGAAAGGAAGGAAGGAAGGAAGGAAAAGAAAGAGGAGGGAAGAAGAGAGAGAGTGGGAGGGAGGGAGAGAGAGAGGTAAAAAGAGAAAGAAAAAAGAATGCAAGGAAGGAAGGAAGAAAAAGAAAGAAAGAAAGAAAGAAAGAAAGAAAGAAAGAAAGAGAAAAAGAAAGAAAAGAAAGCAAGCAGAAACTGGTCTGATAACCCTCTTTACGCCTTTAAGGAGGTATTAAAAATTTTGTCCTTTCTAAAATGCATGTCTACTTTGACAGCACTGAAGGGATAGTCTGAAGAAGAAATGATGCTAAAATACTCCACACAGGATTCTCAGGCAGACATCCTGTGCATTAGTGTATTTGGACATAGAATCCGGTGTATGAACAGAGTGAAGACAGGGCTGTATTTCTTTTTTGGTTCCATCACGAATGTGCTAACTTCGGCAGCATCTCTGAGCTTACTTTCCTTAAAAGTGAAGTGAGAATAATAAATATCTATACTTGTAGACATATTCTGATGATTAGAGTGTATTAAAATACTAGTAAAAGATCTGACACATAGTAGGCATTCAAAACATGTTGATTCTTTTTCTTTTATGTCTCATCAAAATGTGCTGGAAGTAATTCTGCAAGGGTGCTTTTTCATATAGTGGTTGCTTCGTATTCTGGCTTTTCTGGAGAATATGGATGTGGAGGAAAGCTTTTTTACCTTCTCCATGCAGGACATTATACTGTTAACTGTATTCTGGACACTTGAAAGAGAACTGAGCTGAATATTTAAGTACTCCCCAAAGTCAATGCACGATTTAGGAAATTATATACATTAGAATGTTATGCTGCAACATGATACATTTAGTCCCAGTGAAGCTGTGTTTCCTAATTCAGACAGTATTAAGTTTCTCTGCTTAAATTTTATTACAGTGTAGATCATCAATATCAAGTGAATCAAGCCAACTATGAAAGCATCAGTAATAAGAGAAAAATATTTAAATGTATTAAGAAACCATTCTCTGAAATTTTACACAAAACATACAACTTACCTCAGAGGCATTTGCTGGAAAGTTGCTAATGTTAAATTTTATATTAATTTATGTTTACCAAATGCTTTGCAATCACTTTTATTTTCCATTTCCAAAGACTTGATAATGGATCAAACCAAATCACCAACATGAAGAAGCAATTTTGCTGAAGTAGAAGGTACTATTACTCCACACTACAATTGAAAACTTAGGATAACTTGGTCTACAATCTCTTGCAGAGTCCCTTCTGCTGTCAAAATAGCTAAGCATAGCTTGAAGTTTTTCCTAAACACTCTATCTCCTATTAATTGAAAACTATACTACCTTTCAAACCTCCTTATCTTTACCCACAGAGTCAAGAAGAACAGTCAGCACATTCTTTGTACCTTCTTTTTCCAAACTATTTATTGTTACACTAGAAACTTTCAAATTATTTTCCTACTAGAATGTAATGTCACCATCTTTTTGTCATCTTGGTTTCCTTGTTACACCATGCTTGATATATGTATTTTTAAACAATATCCCCAACTGTGCCCAGTCTTCTTCATCTCACACTACTGAGATTCACAAAGAACCAATATATAAATATTGGTTCAATTTTTCAAATTCATAATGATAAATATGACTATGAGGAGAACACAGTTACTTATTTTGAAAATGAGTGCATTAATTCTTGTACACCAATTTAGAAGTAAGCCTCAGTAGATGCAGAAGGCTGCTTGGTGAAATGGAAGTAGAATTGGTAAAGTTAGTTAGATGATATTCCTGGTTGATATCTTTGAGCTACGACCACGTGATGCCAATCTTCTCTAAGGACCATGCTGCCAAATAGAGTAGGTATTTGACCAGCTCATCAGGAGACAATGTTTGCTTTGTAATCATACTGAAGGTAAACAAGCTTCTATAGCACTTTTCTGCCACCCTCTTAATCAACCTCATGCATACTTGAAAACATGAGATATATTTTCTAGCTATAGCCTATCTTCTCTTCACACAACACAATATAATTGATTAGACAGGCATTCTTATTTATAACCTTGATAAATCTTGGGTATTCCTGTATCACCTTAATGATCCATTTGCAGGTAACCTCATCTATGACGGCTATGCCAGATTATTTTTTCAAAATTTATCATGAGAGGTGTTTAGACACCTATTGTGCCCTATCTCACATCCTGTTAATGTAGCCCAGCTGTTGCTATGACAACCAGCTGGGAAAAGTATAATGTGACAGCACTTTGTCTCCACTGTAGTGAAAACGTCTCACTTTCTACATCAGGGAATTTTTGCTATATTGCCTATGGGAAACTGATGAGCTATTCTGACTCACACACAAACCTGGAAGTATGAGGTAATTAACACAATGGGAGACGAGTGCGCCCTCATCCATCCCTTGAGTGGACAATTTTGAGGTGTGTTCCACACATCTCTTCAAACTGTCCCCATATAATAAAATCATATTGCTTGATAAACCATATTTCTTAAGATGAATGTATTTTTCTCCTTAGAAAAAATGCAAAATTTAGGGATATCTTTGTTATGCCCATTTTCACCTTGGCAAGTAGACATGCCATCATGACTTTCATAGTATAGTATCAGCTCCCAAATCAATATGCATATTTTCCAAAATAGTTGTCAATTAAAAATATTTGGACAATTTAAAAAATAGTCACAACATGAGAAACATTTTTATTGAGAAAATAAGTAAATTAAATGTTAAATTGTCTGTACAAAATCTCTTCAGTTCAATGTTTTAGAATTTAAAAAGTGAAAAATTGGAAGGTTTGCCCTTAGAAATTAAATATTTTTTCTATTTTAATTTTTAGAAACATGTTATGCAAACTATTCACAAAATAATATTACTGTGTTACAAGTATAAAACACATCACAGTCTTATTACATGACATGGCTTTTGAATTTGCCTCAAGATGATTTCCTATTTAATATTTTTCCTTAAATATTGATAGAAAATCAGAGGTCAGCCAAACATCTTGGCAATGTGAAGAAATTATATTTTAAATGCAGTATGCAAGCCCTCATTTTCCTTTTCTAATCTTAATTCAGAGAAGATGGAAAATACAAGTTTTAGTCCCCAAAGAAATATTAACTCCTCAAACTGGCCTGCTTTGGAATAGAAGTCCTGCATGTGCACCCTGTGAACTCAGTTAATGTCACTATGAGTTCTGTAATTTCTGCATTTCCTGATTTGTACTAAAATTGCAATTATATTAGTTTAATATTTTATAGGGGTTTTGGAAAACTGCTCTTGAAATTTTCAAGGTATAGGGTTGTCATTTCTCTGGAAGGAAAAATCCAGCATCTGACAATAATTCTCTGTAATCTTTCACTTGGGTGAAGTCTCTGATTGGTTATGGCCATGGTTGTTCTTCACAAACAAACTGAAAAATTTCACAAGAGGTTCATGTTTTTTTCTTTTTTGAGCAAAATGACAAAACTATACACCATGTCCTCCCTTCCTCTTTGTCCTAGATTTATTAACGTAATAGGTCTAATCCCAAGCAATTTGATTAGTTACTTGTAAAGAGGAAGAGTTTTTCAAATGGTACTTAATGCTCTACAGTTGTTTCACTCACCTTATTCTTTGTTCTGTGTGTTGTTGTTGCTGTTTGTGTTTTTGTTTCTTTGATTTTTGTGACCCTACACAACCGCAGAGCACTCTGGCATTGACAATTGACAAAAGTCTGCACAAATAATAAACTGTATCATACTTCTAAATTAATTTGGGGGAATACAGATTTATATTAAGATTTATGGAATGGCCTATGTAATATTTACCCTCCAAAACAATGTATATAATTTTATTTTTACATGGTTATAGGAAATGATAAACTTCCTTGTTTCTTATTTTTCACAGTAACACTCATAGACATCTGAAATTTGGGGTACATTGATGACATTGCCTGGAAACTTGCTAGAAATTAAAAATTTAATAAAGTAAGTGGGCAGGTGATTTTATAATTATCAGGGTCTGATTTTTAAAATAGTATAGAATAGTTTAAGTGTGGTGGCTCATGTCTGTAATCCCAGCACTTTGGGAGGGTGAAGCAGGAGGATCACTTGAAGTCAGCAGTTCGAGAGCAGCCCAGGTAACATAGCAAGATCTCTGTCTCTACATAAGTAAATGAATGAATGAACAAATAAATAAATAACCAACCAAATAAATGCATTTTAAATAAATAAATTTTAAAATAATATAAAATGATAAGAGTAACTAGCATTTACTGGGAACTTATTGTTACACATCTATCTATGACAAAAAATAATTAGATCTCCTATGTCATTTCCTCCCTACAGGTCATTTCTATCGGCATGTTATAATATCTCCCACCTTAAAAAGAATCCTTTGTGCTCTTCTCCTTCAAGATATCTTTTTTACCTCTCCCCATTTATAGAAAAACATCTTAAAAGTATCCATACTCATCTTCACTTTCTTTCCTCCCATTTCAGGATTTCATTTTCTCCACTCTACTGAAAATACACTTCAAAGTCATTAATTCTTGCTGAATCCAGTAGTTTATTTCCAATTTTCAACTTATTGTACCTTTTCTGGAGCAGCATTTGATAATAATTGATCAAACATTATTTGTTGAAATACATTTTGTTTTGGCCCCTTTTCTAGCTTTTTCTGTTCTTCCTGGCCTCTAAATTTTTTGGTCCTTGTTTGAATTTAAGTTTTCTTTATACTGCAGCATGGAACTCTGGGTTCTGTGGGTCTAGAGATCCTGGTTCCCACAGGGAAAACATTTCCATCAAGGATGCAGCAAGAGTCCAACTGAACTATAAACTATGGCTGTTGACTGGGCAAGAATTGTCTGGCTGTGCATCTTTGTATGACAAATGTTCATGTGGCATGGATCTGAAATATGAATTTTGGAGTCAAACTGTCTTGGAATAGAAACTTACCTCAATGTTTAACACAAGCTTTGTAAAATGACCTTGGGCAAATTGCTTAACACTCCAAGCCTCATTTTGCTTCATTGTAATATGGAAATAATAATAATATCAACTTTATAAGATAATTATAAAAATTAAAACAATATTCATAATGGCCATGCTTTCATTAGATATTATTCTCATTTGCTGCTGCCTACCAGGGAGCAGACAGAATGCTGAAGATTTTCACCTGTGATTCTCATTCAGTCCTTCAGAAAAATCTGGTAAGTTGTTGGCAATTCCACAAAGATTAAAAAACAAACTTAGAGTTACAGAATTTATTTAGTTCATCTGAAGAACACAGTGTATTAGGATAGGTTATGCCATGCTGCAGCCATGAACCAACCTAAAATTTCAGTGGATTAACAGATAAAAATTTGTTTCAAACACACATAAAGTATGTTGTGGGTCCCATGGTTCTCGTGGGTACCTTCATTCCAACTCTTTTTCAGGGATCCAAGGCTGCTGTATCTCATCTAGGTCATCTAGAACACATGGTTCTAGCTCACTGCAACAAAGAATGAGTGATCTGGGGGACTGTACACTGGCTTTTAAGTGCTTCAGTCAATGACATACCACACTTCTAATACCATAGCTCATTGACCAGAACTAAACATATGGCTCTGCCTAATTTTAAGAAAGCTGCAAAAGTGGAACCATAAGCCATTTAGTGAATAGTAAAATTCAAAGGGTGGTATAGGCTAGATGTGTTGGCTCATACCTGTAGTTCAAGCACTTTGGGAGGTTAAGGCAAGAAGTTTGCATGACCCCAGGAGCTCAAGACCTGCCTAGGCAACATAATGATACCTCATCTCTACAAAAAGTTTTAAAAATTAGCCAGATGTAATGGCACACGCCTGTAGTTTCAGCTACTCAGAAGGCTGAGACAGGAGGATCGCCTAAGCCCAGGAGTCTGAGGCTGCTGTAAGCCATGATTGTACTGCTGCACTCCAGCCTGGATGACACAGTGAGACCCTCAACTCAAAAATTTAAAAAAAAAATTGTAAAGGGTGACATATAAGGTTTGCCGAGTTAAAAAAAAAAGACTCCCAGTTAAATTTGAATTTCAAATAAATGATGAATATTTTTAGCATAAGTATACCCTGTGTGATGTTTGGGACATACTTAAAAAAAAAAATTAAATGTTGTTTATCTGAAATTCAAATTTTTACTTGCTAAATCTAGCAACCTTACCCAAAGCCTATATGTTTCATAACTCAATAACTGTAGTAATGTTTCAGGATATTAATGGAAACATACCACAAATAACAATTCTGACTCTCTCTCTCAAAGTAAGCTCCCAAGGCGTCTATATATTTATTCTGATGATAATGCTGTTGCTTAAATCATTTTTGGACGATGTAGCAACATATTATTTTAAGTATCTTCTTCTGGTGGCAAATTACTTTTCCATAAAGGTAGATTTTATTTTTGGCACTAAACAAAAGTTATTCAGAGCCAAGTCCAATAAATGGTCAAACTGAAAAATACATGTAAATTATGGACTAAAAATAAAATGAGTTTATCAAATAAATGAAACTGATTTGGCCGGGTGCAGTGGCTCACAGTTATCCCAGCACTTTGGAAGGCCGAGGTGAGAAGATTGTCTGAGCCCACGGGTTTGGGACCAGCCTGGGTAACTTGGCGAGACCTTGTCTCTATAATAAGTCAAAAAATTAGCCGGGCATGGTGGCTCATGCCTGTAGTTCCAGCTACTTGGATGGCTGAGGCAGAAGATTGCCTGAGTCCAGTAGGTCAAGGCTGTGGTGGACGTGAGCTTGCCACGGCTCCAGTCTGTGCAACAAAGTGATACTCCACCGACTCAAAAGAAAAAAAAAAGAAACTGATTTATTTTTTAGAATGTTGAACCACCAGTTAAAAGCAGTTAGTTTTAAAAGAGAAGTTTAAAAATCAGCTTGAGCAATAATCACACCCCTGGAATAAGAGCATTGCCTCTGACTTTGACGGACTCACACACAACTAGATATGTGAGTTCTGCATATTGGTTACAAAAAGTCACCCTGTACCAAGAAGCTGTGACTCACTGCTATTCATGATAAAGTATTGAAAATACAATTCCACATGATTTATTGCCCTATGCTCTTGAAAATGATTTTTATCCTGGGACACATCTTCTATTTGGTGAACTTTTCAACTGCGTTTAAGAAAAGAAATAACCAACACTGATAGTTTTCCACCTCCCAACAGAATACATACATGCATACATACATATGAAGTTTTTCTTATTCATAAAATGATATCTTAAAAGTCCAAAAATCTGCATTCTACATCATAAAAGTTATGTTGACAAATGAAGAAAATAGAACAAAATATTTCTTTTTATGGAAAAGTTAATTGGTCATAATTGAAGATTTTATATTAAAGTGTGAAGATCTGAAAAGCAGAACATATTCATAGAAAGAAACAAAACAGAAATAAGTAAATAAATCAAAACTACACAAGTTTGGCCATACCACCAGGTATGTTTTATTAAAACAGCCACTGATAGTAGTTAGATTATCAAGAAGGACAACTCTCAGAGATCTCTAATATTCTTTTCTTTTAAGCCCTGATTCTTTTTATCTTCTCTCCTCAACCATCAACTTTCTCTTTCCTTTTAATATTTTTATGGGTTGCACTTGTGTTTTTGCATGGCATATATGCACTCAAACACACAACACATGCATGTTTAAGAATATTGAAAATTCAAAGTTATTTTGGAGTACAATTTTGAAATATTTATCTAAAAATGTTTAAACTTTACAAACTCTGAACTAATCATTCTAATTTTAGGGATTTATCTTAATAAAACTGTAGTGGGCTGAATTGCGTCTCCCAAAAGATATGTCCATGTCCTAATCCCTGGAACTGTGAATGTTACTTTATAAAGAACAAGGGTTTTTGAATATGTATGTAAATTAAGAATTTTATGATGAGAACATCCTGGATTATTTGGATAGGCCCCAAACCGGATGACAAGTGTCCTTGTAAGACTGAGGCAGTAGGAGATTACACAGACAAATGAGGCAAAGTCCATGTGAACAGGGAATAGATAATGGAGTAATTCAGTCACATGTCAAAGAAGGAATGCCAATGGCCACCAGAAGCCTGAAAATGCAAGGAACATTAAATTCCCTTGAGTCCCCATACCTGTGTGGCCCTCCCAGATTTGAGATTTTTGGCTTTCAGAACTATAAGAAAATAAATTTCTGTTAGTTATTTCTACCCATCAATTTTGAGGCACTTTGTTACCTCAGGAAACTAATACAGAAATTATCATAAAATTAATACATATAATAAGTATAGTTTTACTTATAATAGTAAAAACTGAAAATAAGATGCCAATAATAGAGAGATAATTTAAAAGCATACAATATATGATAGAATATAAGTCTTGTAGCAAAATAATATTAATTAATATATTCAAGATATATAAAAGTTTGCAAAGCAACTTACAAAGTATAATTCCATGTTTGCTTAAAATTATATATTGGAGGATTAATATTCAGAATATATAAAGAACTCCTACAACTCAACAAAATGATCTGATTTAAAAATGGGCAAAGTCAGGAGTTTGTGGCTGCAGTGAGTTATGATCATGCCACTGTACTCTAGTCTGGGTGATAGAGGGAGATCTTCTCTCTAAAATATTTTAAATTTAAATTTAAAAAAATTAAAAAGTGGGCAAAAGATTGAATAGACATTTCTCCAAAGCTGATGCACAGTGCTCACTTCAACAGTAAATATACCAATAATGATATAAAGATGACCAACAAGCATATAAAAAGGTGTTCAACATCACTAATCATTAGAGAATTGCAAATCAAAACCACAGTAAGACGCCACTTCACACCCATTTGGATGTCAACTATCAAAAAACAGAAAATAACAAATATTGGCAATGATGTGAAGAAATTGGAAAATTTGTGTACTGTTTGTGGTAATGTAAAATGGTGTAGCCATCATGGAAACAGTATGGTAGTTCCTCAAGAATTAAAAATAGAATTCCATAGAATCTAGCCATTTTATTTCTGGGTATAAATCAAAAAATTCAAAACAGGATTTCTTTTTATTTTTTTGAGTTGGAGTCTCACTCTGTTGCCCAGACTGGAGTGCAGTGGCCGCTCCGGCCACCGCAGCCTTGACCTGCTGGGTTCCAGCGATCCTTCCGCCTCAGCCTTCCAAGTAGCTGGAATTACAGGCGCAAGCTACCACGCCTGGCTAATTTTTTTATTTATTGTAGAGATGAGGTCTCGCCAAGTTGCCCAGGAGGGTCTTGAACCCGCGGGCTCAGGCAATCCACTCACTTCAGCCTCCTAAGGCGCAGGATTACAGGCTGAGCCACCGAGCCCAGCTTCAAAACAGGATTTCTAATGATAGTTACAAACCCATGTTCATTGCAGCATTATTCACAATAGCCAAGAGGTGGAAGAAACCCATTGTTCATTGACAGATGAATGAATAAACAAACTATGGTATACACATAAAGGAATATTGGAAGGAAATTTTGACACATACTATGTCATGGATGAGAATCTTCTGCTAAGTTAAATAAACCTGTCACAAAAAGACCATTGCTGTATGATTCCATTATCAAAAGTAGTCAAATTCATAGCTATAGAGTGTAGAATGATGGTTGCTAAGATTGAAGGGAGAGAAAAGTGGGTTTTATTGTCTAACAGGTATAGAGTTTCAGTTTTGCAACATGAAAAGTTCCGGAGATCTGTTCCACAACAAAATGTATATACTGGTCACTACTGAACTCTACACTTAAAATGGTTTGAAAAACCTGTCAAATTGTATATTTACATATGTGCAGTTTATTTAGTCAATTATACCTCAAGAAAACTATTTTAAAATATACTGGTAATTGTAACTTTAGCAAGTGATTAAGAATATAAACTTTAAAGTTAAACTGCCCGGCCTTAAATTCCAGGTCTGCCACCTACTAGTGGTGTGACCTTGGGCATGTTATTTAACTGTTTCTCAGCTTTCTCCTCTGTAAAATAGGATTTATAAGAGTACTTCCTAGATGGGTTAGTACTCAGAAAGCAAGGTTTAGTCACCATTTGTGCTAAGTAAATGCAGTGACCTATCAATATCACTCTCGATGTAAATCTGCATATACAGATGGTCCCTGACTTACAATGGTTAAACTTATGCTTTGTTGACTTTACAAGGGGTTTATTAGGGTTTTAAATGCATTTTCAGACTGGGTCAGGCCTGTAACACAGGCAATTTTGGAGGCCAAAGTGAGAGGATTGCTTGAGTTCAGGAGTTTAGTACCAGTCTGGGCAACATGGTGAGACCACATCTCTACAAAAAAAAAGAAAAAGAAAAGAAAAAATGAAAAAATTAGCCAGGTGCAATCATACATGCCTGTAGTCCCAGCAACTCAGAAGGCTGAGGTGAAAGGATTGCCTGTGCCCTGGTGGTCGATACTGTGGTGAGCTTTGGTCATGCCACTGCACTCCAGCCTGGATGACAGAGTGAGACTCCAACTAAAATAAATAAATAAAAAAATAAAAGCACTTTAATTTAATTTAATTTTTGAATTAACAAGGGGTTTATCAGGATGTAGCCCCATTTTAAGTCTAGGAACATCTATACATGGTAACAGATTATCTCTAAGTGACTGTTCTATCTAAGATTTTAATTATTTTCTTCTCAGCTTTTTTATTACATACATATATGACTTTTGTAACAAAAACAATAAAGTTTTTTTTATAAATACAAAGTCAGATGGTCCATCTAGCTTAGAAGTTTGTCTCTCTTGACAATACTAAGGAAATCATGTTTGAGCAAATATGGGACGTTTATTATAGTACAGAAGTCCTTCTAATATTGTTAGCACTAGTCAGAAAAAAGAGATAGATACTATTATATGTGTATGACAAAAAAAGAGTTTATAATAACATCCTGCAACTGTTATGAAAATTATGGCCTATAATCCCCTGAAATGTTTATAGTAGTATAATTAACCATTAGAATCATTTGCTAACTATGTGTGTATAATAGACTGGGTGACAATAACACAAATTAGATGCAGGCCTGAAGAAGTATTTCATATAGAAACCTTATTGAGCCACTGTTTTTGCAACCCTGGAAAAAGCCATAGTATATCTGGTGTTGATCCTGTTTTTCCCCTGGACAAGGTCAGCTCTGGCCTGCTCTATCTCTCGTTACTGTGATGACGGCTTTATCCAGATGCTGAATACTCCAGAGACACTGCAACACTGTGTTAAAAACTCGGAACACTTCATCCCCAAAGAATGCAGCATTCCAAGAGAAAACAGGCATCCTTCTGACAATAGTAAAATTGTGAAGGTGTGATAAATCAGGGATCAAAACGAGAGGCCAGAAATTCTTAAAGGTGTTCTTCCCCTCACAGTGAGCCTTTGCTCCTTTCTTTTCAATATAGAAAGTCATATATATATATAAACAAAGCTTGTAAATACATACTGATAGAAACAATAACAAAATATGTTCAAACATAGTGTTACAATAGCTATAATACAGTTAAGAAGTCTACTCTGGATGGGAATCAAAGAATAAATAGCTAAAGATGTAATTAAGGATAAAAACGTGAAATGTGTAAGTTATTTGAGGTGATTTATTTTGAGAGAATGGACAGGAATAGTGTGTCTTTAGGGCACACACCATTCTTCTTTCTTTTTTATTTTATTTTTTTTGAGTTGGAGTCTCACTCTGTCGCCCAGACTGGAGTGCAGTGGCTGCTCCCAGCCACTGCAGCCTCGACTTGCTGGGCTCCGGCGATCCTTCAGCCTCAGCCTTCTAAGTTGCTGGAACTACAGGCACGTGCTATCACGCCTGGCTAATTTTTTTTTATTATTTATTGTAGAGATGAGGTCTCACCAAGTTGCCCAGGCGGGTCTCGAACCCACGGGCTCAGGCAATCCACTCACCTCAGCCTCCCAAGGCACGGGATTACAGGCTGAGCCACCGAGCC
>CAUYQG010148140.1:0-32030 GCA_963574415.1 Tarsius wallacei
ATACAAACAATAAGACAAAAATAATAAAGATTTTAAATGCAATTCAGTCTTATTTTATGAAGTAAGAATTTTGAAAACAAAAAACCTCATTCAAAAATGAATTCACAGCCGGGCTCAGTGGTTCAGCCTGTAATCCCAGCGCTTTGGAAGACCAAGGTGAGTGGATTGCCTGAGCCCGTGGGTTCAAGACCCGCCTGGGCAACTTGGCGAGACCTCATCTCTACAATAAATCAAAAATTAGCCAGGCATGGTAGCGCGCACCTGTAGTTCCAGCTACTTGGAAGCCTGAGGTGGAAGGATCGCCAAAGCCCAGCAGGTCGAGGCTGCAGTGGCCGGGAGCAGGCACTGCACTCCAGTGTGAGTGACACAGTGAGACTCCAACTCAAAAAAAAAAAAAAAAAAAAAAAAAAATTAATTCACAATCTTGTGATGCACTTCAAAGTTTTACACTAGTCTCTGATCAGACAAATGGCAATCTTGAAACCTGGGATAAATTTCCATACCTGCCTGGTTTTAAGAGGGGGAGGAAAAAAATAAGAAAAAATGAAAAGAAAAAATGTGCAGAGCTGTGGGAGGTAGAATAAGGGGATTAATTTTAGGCAGATGTGCCACAGTCATCAGCCCAACCACCTAACCTCTCTCTCCCCCTCCACAGAGTATCATACAGGTGGTACACCTGTTATACAAGTCTGGGTAAGCCATTGCTTATTATTTACTGTCAGGAGTTTTTTTTTTTAAAGCTTATATGCAAAAATGTCTTTTTACATGTACAATAAAAAAAGTAAGAACCTTGACTTATTTTGTGTTATTTGTAAGTAAAAAACATCTATAAGTATGAAGAGTTGCAAAATATAAAAAGTCAACATATTAGAGTTTCTTATTCCACCCTTTAAAAAGATAAAGGTGAAATTTTTAGTTGTAACTTTCTTTAAAAGCTTCAGGAATGGTTCCTACTTAGCCCCTGATAAGTAGAGTAACAAAGAAAAATCCTAATTATCTGAAGAGTTTACATCACCAAATGGAAAGACACCTGGGCACTTTCTAAGATAACATCATCTCTGGAACTCAATTTTCTTCCTACTGTAAGGTGAGGGGAAAAAAAACCCCTGCAAATTAATCAGGAAACAATAAATCTGACTTTCAGAAGAAATAATAAACCAACATCAAGTGTCTAACAATAAGATATTTAAGGATGTTTCTGAGCCCCTAATTACTGGCACAGTCCTTTACCAACTGATATCCTCAAAGGGGATGACATCTCTGAAAAGCAGAAATTCCGGTAGAAGGGTACAACATTTAACACTTTTTATTAGTTTCAAATCCTAGTTTAACTTCTTGAAGCTTCTAAGTTTGATTTCATTGTCCAATCTTAAAGCTAAAAGCAAACTACACCTTCTAACTTCTGCAAGCAACTTAGACCCTGTATAATGCTGAAAACATGTTTTTATTACTCATGCTCAACTAAAAACTGATGTTGTGGGGATTAAATGAGATAAACCATGTTAAGTATACAACCTAGTGCCTGGCACATATTAAGAGGCCAATAAATGTTGGCTATACCACGCATATATGCAGAAATAACCTGAAATGTGCTTTTCCTTTAGGTGAATCCAGCTACAATTTAAATGCTAATATCTAATGAGTCAAGTTGTGTTTTGTCATTATTTTAGTCAATGGGACTCCTAGAGGGGCACATCTCATACCTTTTGACAATTTCTGCCCATAGTAAGCAGAGCAGCATCAAGTCCTGGGGGAATAACTAGAGCCAGAAATACAAGTCAAAGCTTGGCTGCAGTTAACACCAACTAACACTACCTCACTGTGCCTAGAGGTCAAAATGCTAGCAGCTTAGATGTCAGGAACATCTAAATGTTGGGGTCACAAATAGGGCTAACCTCCAACCCCACCCTCCGAAGCACCACTGCTGTTTTCTTTAGCTCCTTTTACACTAAGAGTGTGTGCAAGGGAGAGGGCAGTTTCCTCTGGATACTGCTCGGCTGCTCTTGAATTGACTGCCAAGAAAAGCTCAGGTGTTGAGAGAGAAGAGGAGGAAGTTTGTTTATGGGAGGCTGACCCTGTCTGAACCCTCCTCAGAGCCCAGCACATGTGCCCAAGAAACGTATACCAAACTAGGCGTTCAATAAATAATAACACTATTAAACACACACAGTACCTACTATGTGCCAGGCACTATTTGGAAAGGTTTACACACGTTATCACTCGCCGAATCCTCATGACAACCCCACGAAATATGTCATCTTATTATTCCCATTTTAGAGACAACTGACAACAAAGAACTGGTAACATTTTAGAGATAACTGTATCTCCATTTGGTGATAACATTTTAGGAAAGTGGGCACGGGAACGTTTAAAAACTTGCCCAAGGTCACAAAGCGAGGTGAATGGTGAGGGTGGCATGTGAACACAGCCAGTCTCCGGATCCCATGCTCTTTACTACTATGTACTCCAAAGCCTCTCGGTCTAAAGAAATTAAGTTAGAATGATTTGAAATGAGTGAAGCCAATTGGCGACTGGAAGGAGCCCTTTCCATGTTCTGTAAACCAACGCGCACTTCTCGAGCACACCCACTTGCCCGGCACACGGCGGGCGGAGGCGGTGGTGGGGGGTGAGGGAGCAAGTCCACGCGGACCTCTAAGGATCCTCCTCCTCCACAATTGGCGCCAGCGAGCCGGGCGGCCGCACCCTGCCTCTCCTCCCAGAGCCAGGAACGGAATGCATGGCGTGGAGGCAAAACAAAGGCCCTCGGCTCCCCTACCTTCCACCACGCGCTGGGCCCCGGGCAGCGGCCAGCCGAGCGCTCGGTAGTCTGGCCCGCCCTCCGGCCTCCTCTGGTCCCGCCTCGGCCCCGCTCGCGCCCCACCCCGGCCCGCCCAGGCGGCCTCACCGGCTTCTGGGCACCAGATAACACGCGGGAGACAGCGGCGAGCATCTTCCTCATGGAGCGCAGGCAGTGGTGGCTGCGGCAACTCCCAAACGCCCGAGAAACACCGTCAGGGCGTCTGCAAGTCTCCTTCAGGTGCCCCCGCAAACGCCACGCCTTAACTGCAGGGCGACGTAACGGAGTCGTCATGGCGTCATGCGCCGCGCCAGGCCGCAGACCAACCGGAAAGGGCTTCCAGGGCTTTCCCCGCCCCCTGAAAAGCCTGAGGCTTTCCATTGGGTATTGGTGCCAGACAGGGCGGGACTACGGGCTGTTCCGTCACCACGCCGTGGGAGGGTGAGGGGGCTGGAAACTGAGGGCGCCTGCGTGAGAAAGTGGGGCCCGGCCTTCAAGTCGGCGCGGGAAAGGATCCTTGTTGGATTCTTTCCTGCAAACAAGCGGGGAGGTATGTGCAGACGGGTCTTACCCTGGGCCTAGTCCTGCTGGTGCTGCAATTTTGTAGCCTTCGGTCAGTACACGAGATGGTGAAGATTAGTAGCATGCGCGGGGCCTAATGACAGAAATGGTTCGGCCACTAACTTGTCTTTAAAAGATCACGTAGCAGTTGTAAAATGCTGCCCTGTCTACTTGAGCGAGGATCCAAAAATCGGTTCCCCAACTACATGTTGAGAGGTCAATGGAAGAAATCTTTTGACTCTAGTTATTGGTTCACAGGCTCAACGTCAGTTAACAGCGTGGGTTAGCGGATGATAAAGGCACACACAAAGAAACGAACATCAAAGCAACGCTAGACTCTATTTAGAGGAGTCAAAGGGCTCAGGAACTTATTCTGTTGTGCCCTAGAGAGATTGCACCTGGGGTGCCGGATTCAGATTTGGACTCCACATTTTAAGGGGAATAATGACAAAACGAGTGGAATCCAGAGGACAGTGGTCAGAATGAAGAGGGGCTGAGGTTGTGACTTATGAAGAATAATGAAAGAAGTTAGGGAAAAACGAGACTAACTAGGAGTGGGTAGATTATGTGGTAACGACTGACCCCCAAATTTCAGTCACTTTAAGAATTTGAAGGCTAGACAATATCGTGAGGCCCTGTCTCTACCAAAAAAAAAAAAAAATGTGGCGAGTGGTAGTGCATACCCTGTAGTCCCAGCTGCCAGGACGTGGAAGCAAGAGGATCCCATGAACCCAGGAGGCTGCAGTGAGCTATGATCACATCACTGCACTCCAGCTTGGGTGAGTGAGATCCTATCTCTGAAAAGAAAATAAAATAA
Source organism: Tarsius wallacei (assembly GCA_963574415.1). Lineage (NCBI taxonomy): Eukaryota > Metazoa > Chordata > Mammalia > Primates > Tarsiidae > Tarsius > Tarsius wallacei. Next base: position 4,176 of record CAUYQG010148140.1, read on the forward strand.
AGAATTTGAAGTACCTTGAGCCATCTTGCTCATACTGCAGGTTCGTCTGGGCCTCTGCTCCATGTCATCTTCACTCTGGAACCCAGACTGAGGGAGCAGCCTCTATCTGGAACTTAGCTTGTCTCATGGTGAAGAAAAAAGAGATCACTTAAACTGATTCTCAAAGGTTCTGCTCAGAGGTGATGTGTCAATTTCCATACTCCAGAGCTAGTTACTCAACAATGTCTGAGTTCAGGAGGGTGAAACATAATCTTCCTGCCAGGAGGGAGACCAGAAAATTGGGTGAATAGTAAAACCAGAGAGGATTTAGTATCTTCACGGGAGTTGATGTCTTCAGGCCTGTCATGTTCGTTCCAGGAGAAGAGCTAGTGTGTGTGTGTGTATGTGTGTCTGTGTGGTCTGTGTGTGTGTGTGTATAAAATAATTTTGGTGTAACAATGAATTTTCTAACAATGAGAATGCTTCAATGAGATAATTATCTGTATTCAAAGCAGAAGCTCAAAGCATGACCAGCTGTCAGAATAACTAGAGAAAGAATTTGGGCTCTGGGCAAGAAAAATAAAATCACCATTTGGCAAAAGCCACAGTTACTATTGCAGGCAAGAATTATCATCGACAGAGACTAAAATTAGTGGGTAAAAGTAAGATGAGAAACAGGATATTTGCATAATCTCAAAATATCTCCCAACTAGATACTTATTCATTATGAAGTTTAAAACAGCAATTTTGCGGTGGAGAAAAATCCATTTTTTAATGACTAAGACACTTTCTTTGCAGCCTCTTGTCAGAAATTTCAAAGCAGAGTTGAAAGCAGCCTTGGAGGTGAGGGACACTTCTGGATGTTGTGTCAGGTGGTGACAGGTTATTGTTGTAGTTAACAGTCATTAACTATGAACTATAGTAATGTTATATGTGCTAGAACGTTCAGAAAGGACTCTTGCATCAAGAGGGGAGGCTGGGGAGATGGAGAAAGAATTGAAAAAGGCAGGGACCTATGGAAGAGAAAGTCTTAAGAAGGAAGGGTTCCTCCATCTTGGGTGAAATTGAAGACAAGAGACTCTTCCTACCCTCCCTCCCCCCGCACTCACTTTGTTTATGATCAGCTTCTCTGATGCAAGGGAATTTAGAGATCCTAAGATATACCTTTTGACCTTTCCTTTGCAGATTCCCCTAAAAGTCTTCAATCAAGCTGAACTTAAGGGCAAATCATGGTCCTTAACGTGCCTTTGGTTTTCTGGTGGGAAACACCCTCCAGAGGATGAATTAGAATCATATACGTATGTCATAAATGTCAACAAATATTTGCGAATGTCTTTGATGTGCTAGGCACCAGCTAGTGGAAGGATTATGGCTTGGGTTCATTTTGACTTTGGAACCATATAAATGTTTTATATAGCCATAAAACACAATGAAATAGAAATTGACATGAAATGCAAATTCATTTAATGACATATCAAGTTACTGGCAAGTTTTAAGTTACTTCACACCACACAATGTGAGCATGCATTCTCCATGGGGTAACCTAAGAATGAAAATGGCTGCAAAAAAATTGTATTAAGTTGTTTTTCAAGCCGGGCTCGGTGGCTCAGCCTGTAATTCCGTGCTTTGGGAGGCTGAGGTGAGTGAATTGTCTGAGCCCGTGGGTTCGAGACCCACCTGGGCAACTTGGCGAGACCTCATCTCTACAATAAATCAAAAAAATTAGCTGGGTGTGGTAGCGCACGCCTGTAGTTCCAGCTACTTGGAAGGCTGAGGCGGAGGATCGCCGGAGCCCAGCAGGTCGAGGCTGCAGTGGCCAGGAGTGGCCACTGCACTCCATTCTGGGTGACAGAGTGAGTCTCCAAGTCAAAAAAAAAAAAAAGTTGTTTTTCAGTTACCAGTGTGATTATTACTTGAGACTACACACATGCACACTGATAACATGAATGTACAATTATGTTAATATCACAGGAACCAAGATTTTCAGCATAAAAGGGACACAAATATAAAATTCAAAAGTCAAAGTCTAGTCATCATGAATTTGAACTAGAAATAATCAGTATAAACTCACGATTCTTTTCCCCTTTAGGAAAATATTCGTATATCTTCTAATTTTTTCCACTGGAAAGACCTAGAAGCAAAGGCCAGCCCAACAGTAATTATTCTGGAAAATTGGCAAAAGAAAAGAACCACAGACTTATCCTGCCTTTCTTATATAGATGGAATTCCAAGTTCAACAAATAGTTTATGAGGGATAGTTCTTTATAGAACAGTTTCCACTAATATAAAAAAATCATATAATTTTCTGACTGTTTGGGGACTTTGTAGTGTAAGATCACATTGCAAACACCTTACCCAACCAGAGGTCCTGTGCCTTCTGACCCGATAGAAGATGAAATAGCTTTACCTGCAAAATATTCTTGTTTCCAGAATAAACCTGAATTCTATCAAACCTCTATATTTCCTACTAGCTTGTAAGAAGGTGATCTTTAAAATAAAAAATGGGATATTTTTCCACTTGTTTGTGTCAAGGGCAGATTTTTTTTTAAAAATCTATGTTTAAATGTTCTAACAAAATCTACTACATAAGGACACAAAGATATTAAAGTGATATATTGGTTTAAAAAATACTGAATGATATATAAAGTCTGAAATCCAAAAGTGAATTTAGTATCACTATGCTTTACCCTTTAGTTAATCAAAAGTAAGAAGTTAGTCACAAGCATTAAATGCATACAAGAATCTACCAGGAGAGAAACTTGGGATTGTACCAGAAGCCTGAAATTTCCTAGACAATTTAAATTTTAGTTCTTACCTTAATATAACACATTTCACAGAATTCAAGGCATGGGTACTATGCACTACAATATATAATGTTTTCTTAGTTTGGGCTCAATGTAGACCAGTGGCTCCACAAATTCGATCATAACCTTAGAAGGTGAGACCTTATGCATCCTAATTTTTTAAAAGCCCTCAGGATGATTCTCACCAGCAGGGGTTGAGAACCACCAATGCAGACCAATACTCTTCAAAACTCTACTTCTTGGGAAAAGAAAGGACATGTGCAACAATTAATAAAGAAAAATTATATGCTTATTTACCTAAGTTGCTTTGCAACGTGAAGACACTGAAAACACTTGGAAAGTCAATGTGGATCGCACTCCGGGAACTCCGGGAGCTGGTGATGTTTCCTGACAGAATAATGTATCCTGAATTTCACACCTTGCAAGCATAATAAGGGGCAAATACATTTTACTAATAAAGACAGTATAGGCTTCTGAGCAGAAATGTAAAATCACTTACTTACATATGGTATTATCCTGTTACTCCTCTGTCTTTTTGTTCTGTGCATCTTTACAAATATCCAAGTTTTCCACCTCAAATTACATTTCTGCCTATTCTGATAATACTTCACTATGCCTTTGTTTTTCAAGATATCAGAGATGACTGATAAGGAATAATCTTGCCTATTTCCTATATTTAAAAATGTCTTGTTTTTGCATTTACTTAGGCATGTACAAAAACTAGTATGTAACCTGCTTTCTACCCACAGACATTAACACCACTTTCTGAGACTCCTTGCTCTTCACTATATTTTTGGTCTTTTCCATCCCTGCCTGGTTCCACACCATTCTCAGGTTATTCTTCCCAGATGCTTTTTCCACGTGTGTCATCCTCAGCCCAGCAACCAACAAGAGTTCCCTGCTGGATCAAGTCCTGAATACTCAGTTTGGCCCTCTCTATTCTGACGAATCTGCCTCTTCAACTTTATTTCCACCTTTCCCAACCTTTTTGTTCTAAACAAGCCAATATCCTTACTTCCTTCCCTCAAAAGCCATGTTTCCACTTACATTTGCGCTCAATAAACATTTATTGATCACCAACTGAGTGCCAGGCCTGGTCCCCATTTCAGGCCCCATGCTTTTGCTCATCCCAGCCTGTTTCAAATGCCAAGTCTTCCACAAGGTTCTCCTCAATCATGCTTACCAACAACTCAGCTTCCTTATCCTCAGAATCCCTACATCAGCGTCCTCAATCTGGATTCACACAGCATTTTTTTAGAATACTTTCAGAGATTCTATTTCAAATAAATTTGGAAACTCTGGTTTAAGCTAAGTTGAACATGTTTCTCCACTGTGGGATTCTCAGACTCTTTAAAAAACTAACATCAGTCATGAATTCCTAAGAGGGATTTATATATATATATATATATATATATATATATATATAATCAGCATTTCACAAACTTACTTGTGCATGAAAATTTTACAGCATAAATACTAATATCCCAGGGAAATCTTGTTTGAGAAATGTTGACGGCTGTTATTTAAAATTGGTACCACATGGTTTATCACCTAAATTACATACTGGCTATATGGCATTATCCTGTTATTCCTCTGTCTTTTGTTCTATGCATCTTAGTCCTTTTCAAATATCCAAAATATTAGTCCTACCTTATGACTAAAAGCAAAAAGTTAGAGCAAAAAAAAGACTGTCTCAGCCTCCGGTGAAAGTTTTCTAAGATGCATTAATTTATCTCCCGGCCTTAGTAAGCAGTGCAATGAGTGAATCTTTGACGACAGAAGCAGGCTGAAATAACAAAAAGACAACAGCACCACTTTTGAAAGTGACTTTAGGCTGACCACTTCCCTGAGCCTCCGTGCCCTCATCTGAACAATAAGGAAACCTTCCAGTTCTAATGGTCTATCTTACAGCATCTCAGTGTTGTGATTCCTTAAATGAGTAGACGCTCTACAATACTATAAAGGTAACAGATAAACAATCAGATATCATACCCAGAATGTACTTAAGATGTCTTTGTGCTCTGCTTTCTTACTAACATAATAATAACAACTTGTTTTCTTATGATTTGCCTCCTTTGAATAAAAAACAGTTCCTGTGACTAGACTTCTTGCCATTTGCAGTTGAGTTAACAAAGGTCTTACTAGACAGAGAAAGAAAAGGCTCTCAGCAATAATAGGAACAGCAACACCCCTAGTGCTCTTTAATTTCAAACACACATCCCAGTAATTGGTCAGACGCAGTCCCAGAGGGCACTGGCCACAGAGAGAGGAAATCATTTAAGGGGCCAGGTAGGCACAGGCCTGTGGAAAACAGCTGCAGTGAGTCTCCATGTCTAGCTCTAGTTCAGGTTCCAGTGATTTAGCAACTAAACAAACAGTTCACTAAGTTAACAAATCTTAAGCTTCTTAAATTTCAAGAGCCCACGTGGGAAAAAAAAAAAAATCATAATTCTAAGATTCCAGAAAAAATTAATGTTGAGATAATCTTTATTCTATTACTTTAATGAATTTTGCAACATTGTTATGACTTTCTTACAATGTTTAATGCAGAATGATAAGCAGCTCAAATTTTTATATTTTCCTTTTAACCACCTATAAAAAAGGGATAAATATGATATCTGATCCAAGCTCTAATGAATGAAAAGTGCTTTGTTTCTGCACACAGCAGATGTGTGACTTTGGGTGACTTAAGCCTCGGTTTTCTCATCTGTAACATGGGGCTACGTATTAATACCTACTTCATAGGGTTGTGAGTGTTCAAGAAAATAACATATTTGAAACACTTGAGGCCAAGTGTGGTGGCTTACACCTGTAATCCCAGCACTTTGGGACACCGAGGCTTGAATGCTTGAGCCCAGGAGTTCAAAATCAGCCTGGGCAACATAGTGAGACCTTGTCTCTACAGAAAATCAAAAAATTAGCCAGGTGTGGTGGCACATGCCTGTAGTCCCAGGTACTCAGGAGGATGAGGTGAAAGGATTGTCTGAGCCGAGGAGATAGAGGCTTTGGTGAACTATAACCATGCCACTGTGCTCCAGCCTGGGTGACAGAATGAGACCCCAATACAAAAAAAAAAAAAACCTTGATCATTATTGTTATGGTTGTTATTGTTATTATTACTATTGTTTGACTGGTATTGTTATTATAACAGGACAGTTAAAATTCTAATAAGCCTCTGGGGATTACATAACTTTGATTTGAAGCCAATTCCTTCTGCACTCTTCTAAGTCAACCTATAAAAATTGTTAGAACCTATAAAAGTTGTTAGAACCAAGTTGAAAAAGCCCAGAAAATTCTTCCCATGTGGTCTCTTTTGCCTTTAATAGTCTCCTCCTCTTGACCACTAAGTATCTATCTCCCCAATTCACATCATACAAGGAAGCTTAATATAATTAAATGGGGAAAGAAGTAAAAAGAAGTCAGATGAAGCCAGATTGATACAGTCAGCTCAAATCTTGACATACACAGTTTGGAGGACAAATAAAGGGGTGAACAGAAGTGATGTTATTCCTCCCAGGCAGGAGGCACCAGCTGTACTCCCACAAACGTCAATAACCTGCTGTGTGACTGAGAGCACACTGAGAAACCACTAGAAAAGATGACCTCCGTGGTTCTTTTCCAGCCCAGCCTCACAGGTCACATTGTTGCCCTCTGTAAAACCATGTCTGAAGGGGAGGATCAGGTTAAATATTATTATTTTTAAAAGAAGCCCAGTGCTATTCAAGAATGAAGTATAACTTGCAGTCCTTCAGAGTACAACTTCAACTCATGTACTCAGATAAATGCTTTCCAATGCAGATTAAGATAGCATGAATTAATGTTTTGATTAAAAGTTCATTCTAAACATTTGCTACATTCGAAGTTAGTACTTTGTTAGGTACATATTTTCAAATTGCATCTGTGTTTATAGAAGCAAATTCTACTACTTACACAGGACTAAAAGCTGTCGAAATAAAAAATTTGTTGTAGATTTTGCACATGCAGAGTGAATAATCAAAGGATTTCATTTACCTAAACTTTTCCTTCTTTTTATTTTTGTCTTAATCTTGGATGCTACTTATCTAAGCAGGCTTCCTTTCTACTGAATTCAATTTCAATAACATCAGAAGCAAAAGCAAAAGTAACTTTATCTATGAAAGTTCTTAAATACGTTTTTCTGATTTATTTTCCTTGGTATACTACACACCTAGGCCATATGGGGTAGCCTATCACTCCTAGGCTACAAACCTGTATAGCATGTGACTGTACTGAATACTGTAAGCGACTACAACACAAAGGTAAGTATTTGTATATCTAAACAAATCTAAACAGAGAAAAGGTAACTTTTTTTCCAAAAAAAAAAATGGTACATCTGTATTGGGCACTTACCATGAATGGAGCTCACAAGACTGGAAATTTCTCTGGGTGAGACAGTGAGTGGAGAGTGAATGAGAGCCTAGGACCTTACTGTAAACTACCATAGACTTTATAAACACTATACACTTAGACTACACTAAATGTATTTTAATTTTTTTCTTTCTTCAATAATAAATTAACCGTAGCTCACTGTAACTTTTCTGTTTTATAAATTTTTTTTAACTTTTTGACTGTTTTGATAATAACGTTTAGCTTAAAACACAAAGACATTGTATAGCTGTACAAAAATGTTTTCTTCTTTATATCCTTATTCTATAAGCTTTTTTCTTTTTTCTTTTTCTTTTTTTTTTTTACTTTTTAAACTTTGTTTTTAAAAACTGAGACACAAGCACACACATTAACCTAGATCTACTCAAGGTCAGGATCATCACTATCACTGTCTTCCACCTCTGCATCTTGTCCCACTGGAATGTCTTCAGGGGCAGTAAAACACAAGGAACTCTCATCTCCTATGGTAACAATAACAATGTCTTCTTCTGGAACACCTCCTGAAGGACCTGCCTGAAGCTGTTTTACAGTTCATTTATTTTTCAAAATGAGTAAAAGGGGAAGACTCTAAAATAGTGATTAAAGGTATAGTAAATACATAAACCAATAACATAGTCATTTATTATCATTATCAAGTAGTATGTACTATACATAATTGCATGTGCTATTCTTTAAAAGACAGGCAACACATTAGGTTTGTTTACACAGCATCACCACAAATATGTGAGCAATGTGTTGAGCTACAATGTTACAATGGCTACATCACTAGGCACAGGAATTTTTCTGATCCATTTTGATCTTGTGGGAACACCCTCATATATGCCGTCTATCATTGACCAAAACGTCATTATGTGGTGCATAAGATGACTGTACTAAATATTACAACTCAGGAAATATTTTAAATGGATTATTTATAGAAAACTGCTAGAACCCTTCAAGAAACAATAAATCCAATTCAGTCTACACAGTCAGAACAAAAACAACCCCTTCAGAAGCTTTAAAAGAGGAGGCAAGAGCATGTGTTCTCTCAGACATAACAAGGATATTCCTTTCTCATCAGTTTAGGGGCTACTGGCTGACTGGGGCTAGTTCACAGGGACAGCACATCAGTCAGGAAGATCTGTGACCAATGGTTCTCCCGTGTTAATGGACTACACAGGCAACAAAATTCCACAGACCCCAAGTATGGTAAATGATGAATGGCAAGAAAAAAATAGCTGGCCTATCTTCTGATCATGTAAATTCCTTTCCTTTAAAGGGAGATTTGTTTGCCCAAAGGCTTAAAGGCAAATCATGAAATCACTTGGAAAAAGACACATTAGCTGATAAAAAGATAGTTTCTCCAATAATCAGTAGAAAACATCAAAACATTTATAATCATGTGCTACTGCTTGAGCTGGCATTCTCTATCTCTCATCAGTTTCATCCACCAAAGTATATCAGGATATAGAAGTTGATAAAACTTAGAGAACAATCCCAAGGAAATTCCATTTCTTTTGTGTTCTTCAAACTAAAGTTTTCCAACACCTGTTTTCGCCTTGTTAGCAATGTGAGAAGGAATATTATATGAAAACAGATTTAAAACATATCATAGACTTTGATATGTGAAAACATTCCCTTCTGGAAAAGAATTTTAAACATACAGGGTTGTTGTTTTTTTAAAGGGTCTTTATGAATATACACTACCTCCTCCTCCAAAAGGAGTTATCTTTTATGCTCAAAGGTATTGAACTAGAGATCTATTATACCAAAAGTACATTTCCACCCTAGAAATTTTTTTCCAAAAAAATCAAGCCTCAAAATATAACTCTTCTTTTCAGATGCAATCACTCTACCAATTCTTCTGCTGTTCCAACATTCTAACAAGACTAACCATTCATTCATTCATTCATCTAACAAACACTTATTGAAGGCCCACTACAAGCTCAGTGTTGAAAGCTCAGTGTTGCAATTACTTAACAGGCTCTGGAAAACCTGGTTCCAAAACTCAAAACCTGTGAAACCTTGGATAAGTTCCTTAAACTCTCAAGTTTCAATGTCCTTATCTGTAAAATACTGGTGGCTGGTATGCAAATACTTTTTATAAGCCAAACCAGAGAAACTCCAACCTCCTTACTCAGTTGCCCCACTGGGAGAGAGGTGCATGGGTCATCCTAGAGGAAGACTATGATATATTCTGGAATAATTTTAGGATAGGACACAGAATCTCAGGCGAGTCACTGACGAGATTTCCACTGGTCCAAGAACAGGATCACTCACAGAGGCACTAAAAGCAACACTTTCTGTTACCTATAGGCAAATGTAGGCCTGGACAGTAGCTGAGATTAAAAGATATCAATCAAAGCCAGTGTTCAGGTGAACCCTCATTCAGGTTTTGGAAACTGGTCAAGAAGGCAGTAAAAATACAGAAATTGAGTATAACATATGACAGTGTGCCTAAAAATACCAGGAACCTCTGGATACCTTAGCTGGCTGTGGGTGTGAGTGGAAGATGGGAAAGATTCCGTCACTCTTGGGCTGTTGCTACCAGTATATTCCCAAATGGAAAGGTAGTATGCTAGAAATTTGACTTCTGTATCCTTAAAGACAAAAATGCCTTGCTTGGCTTGAAGAGATGACTGATACAAAACTGACCTGATAAGGTCTCGAGGTAGGTCAGCTCATTTCAAATCTGTAATGACACCTGTAATCCCAGTACTTTGGGAGGCCAAGGCGAGTAGATTGCCTGAGCCCGCGGGTTCGAGACCAGCCTGGGCAACTTGGCAAGACCTCGTCTCTATAATAAATCAAAAATTAGACAGGCATAATAGTGCATGCCTGTAGTTCTGGCTACTTGGAAGGTTGAGGTGAAAGGATCGCCAGAGTCCAGCAGGTCGATGCTGGGGTGGCCGTGAGTATGCCACGCACTTCAGCCTGGGTGATAGAGTGAAACTCCTACTCAAAACAAACAGACAGACAAAAAATCTGTAATGACCTTTCACCTGGAGAGCATCAACTAGTTTTTCAAGATTAATTTTTAAATGAATCCTTCCTTAATCATAATACTTTATAGCTTATAATTTTTAAATATCTGGTATCCTTTGTTAGACTGTAAATGTCTTAAAAAGGACTATGTCTTATTTGTTTTCATGACTCCAGAACCTGGTAGTCTATGTCTACCACACCATAGGTGTTCAATTTTCTACAAGGCCTAGATAGTCCTGACAAGGAATCTCCAGAATAAACCAGGAAAGGCTAGGTAAGCAGTGCTTGAGCTATGTTTAGAGTAGGCCCCTGATATTTCTCTTGTAAGAGAAACAGGCTATGAACCAACAAGGCTCAATGTCACTCAATGTCCTGGGCTGCTCAGGATTTGTGGGGAAGGAGCATCTAGAACATCCACTATTGAATGATTCACATTGCCCAGACAGCTAGATCTCTTCTTTAGAGACCTAATACTTGATGCCTTGATGAACAAGAAAAAAAAAAAAAACCAGTAGAACACACTTGGGATGGATAATTCCCATTTGCCCTCACAGATACACTCTGTATTATGTATATCTGCTATGTGCCCTGGGAAACTGAAGTGCATAGATCTCTCAATGGGCTTCCTTGCCCACTAACTGCCTGTTGAATTCAGCCAGCAAGAGGCACCAGCAGGAGATCAAGGAAGGAGAGGGAGTGAGGTCAAGACGTTTATTCCCTATCGTCCGCCCTGCCAGATAACCATGGGTTGGCAGCATCCCTTCACAAAGAGCACAGCTCTTTTTAGAAAGCCCCACCTATCTGGCTTCTAGTAACTTCTCCTCCCCAACTGTTTCTGGCAAGGGTGGAAACAAGATGGTACCCACTTCTTACAGTTGTTATCTCAGGGTATTACACCATTCTTTGTTGATTCCCCTTTACTCCACCCATATCTTTGTAAATAGTCCCTTTATTAAGCTCTCCTCAATTGTCTTATTTGAGGGTCCATCTATTTCCTGTAGAGACTCTCACTTATGAACATTCAAAACGGAAATGCCTGCAACACAGAGGTTTTAAGTGATTCAATCTTCTTCATCAATCACAAGTGACAAATGATTATCTGGGCGACTGAGTGAGACTCCAACTCAAAAAAAAAAAGAAAAGAAAAGAAAAGAAAATGCAGAAAATATTAACATTCACCTTAGAATGAAGAATGTTTTATTTTCCCAACAAATTTATCTTCTCCTATCATTTTGCTTAAAATTAAATTACTTAAGAGACCTAAATATACTGACCAAATAGTGATGGGAAGGAAACCAAGAATGCATGGTGGACATGAGTGGACAACATATCCAAACTCTGTAATTTGTCACAGATAATATGCAGACAATTGATATTTTAAAAATGCACAAAAACCTCTTCTTGTTTCATAAATATTCCTTCTAACACAAATACAGCGCATACTAGAAAACTGAACAACATCATTTTCATGGAGACTCACTCATTAGAAAAATATACAATCTGAATAGGTCACAGAGAAAAACTACTAAATGTAGCAAATGACTAAAAGGTATAGTATATTCAGCCTACTTCTAACCTTTAGGGAAATCCAAATTGCAAATGTGCAGCAAAGATGCTATTACTAGAGGACAATGCAGTTGCATTTGATTCCATTGAAGTAATCTGATAGCATTTGAGGACACTTATAAATATCTATCATTCCTAAGAGTTAAAAGGAAGTTGCCATGGAAATAAGCAAAGAGCCTCAAGGACATTTCAAGAACACAATTCAAAACTTTGCTACTAAAAACCCAGGAATTTAATTCATGAAAGTAGATAGCTCTGACTCTGGGAAGCCAAAGTTAAACCGAGCAGTAATCAGGATATAGATGGCTCTTTTGGAGCTAACACAGACCCTTACCCAAGAAGTCAGAGTTCACATGTCATAGTTAAATCTGGAAGACTCATTCACCACTCATCACAACAACCAAGTTACAAGGTAATGAATAACAATCCATGGTTTGATGTGAGTTGATATCAATATTGGAGATTTTGGACAAAGCTGAAAGAATGCCTGCAGGATCTCAGAAACCTAAGCTTCCCACCAAAGGGAAGAGGGTGAAGTGGGTTCATACCTCTATGGTTCCTCCCAATGTTCCCATGTAACATCTGAGCCCTCCAGTTAATGCCCCGACTAGCTATGTCCCAAGATGGAAGGGGATTAGGAGTCAGAATCATGGCAGAAAGGTAGGAGAATAAGAACTCAGCTCTGCAGACTGGAAACATAAGTCATGGGTCTTCTTACTGTATAAGAGTATTTTTCTAATGGCCACAATCTCATGGAGAGACTTCTCCTCCCCATCTCCACTGCTTCCCTCCACCCACAGGGGCCATGCTGCCCCATGCTCAGATCCAGTGCCTAGAAGATAGTCTTGACAACAGTGGGCACTCAGATATTTGTTGAATGAATGACTATACTGTCTTCTACTACTCATTTAGCAAATTTTATTTGAGACTTACTAGGTGCAAAGCAATACCTTTGCTAGGTACTAAAGGATTGATAAATATGACTGTCTTTTAGGGGCTAATTGAAGCAAGAAGGGAGACAAAGACACACATAAATAATGCCAATGCAAGCCAGACTATGGAAAGGGTTACAAGACACACAGAACCTAAGGGCTTAAAAATAATAGCTGGCAACTCAACAACAGAAGAACAACCAACAATCAAAATATGGGCAAAGGATTTGAATAGATATTTCTCCAAAAGATATACAAATGGTCAGTCACCACATGAAAAGATGCTCAACATCACAAAACACTAGGGACATGCAAATTTTTTTTAAAACAGAAAATCATGAGTATGGTCAAGAATGTGAAGAAATAAGAACCCTTGTACACTGCTGATAGAAATATAAAATGATAAAGCCATTGTGTAAAACAGTATGGGAGTTCCACAAAAAAACTAAACAGAATTACCATACCATCAGTAATTCCACTTCTGGAAATATACCCAAAAGAATTGAAAACAGGGACTCAAACAAACATTTATACACCCATGTTAACAGCAGCATTATTCACACTAGCCAAAATGTGGAAGCAACCCAAATGTCCATCGACAGATGAATGGATAAACAAAATGTGGTATACACATGCAATGGGATATTATTCAAACTTAGAAATAATGAAATTCTGACACATGCTACAACATAAATCAACCTTGAAGACATTATGAGAAGTGAAATAAGCCAGATGCAAAAGAATAAAAATTGTATGATTCCACTTATATTAAGTACTTAGAGCACTCGATTTCATGAAAACAGAAAGCAGAATGGTGGTTGCCAAGGGCTGGAAGGAGGAGGGAGTGGTGAGTTATTGTTTAGTGGGTACAGAGTTTTAGTGTGGGAAGTATAGAATCTCTGGACTAGAATGAGAACTCTTAGGTTAGATAGGGCTGAAAGGGTAGATGTGCATATTTAAAATGGCTTTGAACACCAGGCAAAAACACTTATACACAGAGGAGGGGAGGAAGTGAATAGATTTGAACCCTAAAAAGATGTCTTTGTTGGTACCAAGTAGACTAGACTGGGGCAGGGAGTGAGTGGAGGCTAAGTAGCCAGTAAAGAGTTTGTAGTTAGAGTTCAGCTAAGGAGGGAAAAGCCTTCAGCAGCATAATGCTTTGACACTGTGCTTCGCAGCCTTGATATCACATAGACTGCTTGTAAATGATTTATGAATTATTATAATATTACTTAAATGTGTACAACACTCCTTATGCCTATAGCACCAATAAAACTAAAAAACAAAACAAAATTACAAAACCTAGATAGTCTTATTCCAAACCCTGTCCTCTTTCAGACTTTCTGACACTTCTCTAGAACTTCCATTGTCCTTCTTGCAAAACTAAGGATTGTCTGAGAGTATGGCACTTAAGCAAAAGATCTAGGTACAAATTCTGACACTGCCACTTACTAGCTGGAGACTTGAGCAAATTGCTTCATCAATATATATCTCAATTTCTTCATCTCTAAGTCAGAAGAATAACCTACTTCAGTTTTTGTGGCAGTCAGAAGAGATGTGTGGAAAACACTGTTACCTATAAAGTATTTTATAAGAATATGTTCTTACTATCGCAATCTCAGGCACTTGTATTAACAGGCAAAAGACAACAGAAATTTGCTGACGTAAAATTTTGTGAAGTGTTCTGAACTATTTTAAAAGAGAATAATCAAAATGTTTTTATGGGAAAGAAGTAATCATGTATTCTTATTTCTTAACTAACTCTCTTTCAATATATAGAAGAGAGATAAACATCCACTTAATGTCATATCTAAGTGATGAGATAGCTTTCTTTACACAATAAGTCTAGATAAATCATTGAGAAATGGGGCATTTTGATTCATCTGAGCCGAACTTAACTAATGTAGAATCATGTGCTCCTCCATCTCACAAAATCATTTGCAGAGAAAAACAAGTAGACAGATTGAGGGCCCATGTGTGGGGGTGACAAAGGCAAACTGAGCCCAGGCCTCGTGGCTCCCAGATCTGTTCACCAATTAAAAGCTAGAATCTTCACTGATAATGTTTAAAGCCAGCCAATACAGCACCTTCTGTGGAAAGCATCACCTGGGATTCTTCCATAAATTCTCTGCAATGTGCTAAAGCAGATCTTAGAGAAGACAAAGAGCCATCATATCTCTGGGCCTTCGCTAGTGTTCTGAAAAGGAGCTCACTCTCCATCTGAAGTGAAGAGAGGGGAGCAGTAACCTGGATCAGGATCAACAGAAAGGATCAACCAAGAAGGCTTCCTATGGAGACCAATTTCATACCAACGGTCTCATGTCTTCACCTTGGAAAGAAGGTCAAACAAGAAGCAGGGACAAGGTTGCACAGTTTACACAGAAGACTTCATACACATCATATTTGATCCACATGGTCACCATGTTCAACATGTAAATCATGTAAACAAAAAACTGTCAAACAAAATGACATGTTTACTTCTATTGTATTAATCTTAAGAAAAAATCTTACTCTATTCTTCCATTTCTTCAGTTTTTGGAAAAAAAAATGGCATATCTTTAATGTAGTAGTGAAATTCTTCTGTTTAGGGAGGCTTAAATAAATGTTTATAAAAATAGCAAATAAAATGTTACTCTACCATTCCTCCTTCTTGAAAACAGTTCCAAATTCCATTCATTCTTTCAGTTAATCATAAAACAAACCCTTTGGGAGCACCCATGATATGCCAGTTCTATGTTATCCTGGAGGATATAAAAATAAAGACAACCAAAGTCTCTATTCTCTGATCATAAAATTAACATTAATACAAAATCATAGCCAGCAGATGTGGGCTGAAGTAATTACATCCATGAAGACAAGACAGTGCCAAAAAAACCATGAATTTGGGGTAAAAGGAAAGTTATTTAAAAAAGGGATGACTATGCAAATACATAGGAAAGAAATTAGCAACAAAAATATTCTGAAAATGTCTAATTAGGGTTTGGGCCATTCCTTGGACAACAGTGTATTTAGTAGAACAAGTGCTGGATGGTCGGCACAAAAACACTGAGACATTAACTTAATTTGCAACTTAACAAGAGAGTACTGACTGTGTACTTTTGACATAAAACAAAATGTGTGGATACATTTCCACAATTTTAATACTTATGCTGTGTTGTTTTAGCCTGGCATTTATAAAATGAGGAATCAATTGACATTAGTATTCAGGTTACCATTTTAGGGAATAAAATATGAATAAGCAATGCAAATTAACCAATATTTTACTAGGAGATTTGATTTATCTTTCAGTCTCAACAGACATGATAGTCTATTCCACTAATCAAAATAATTTATGCAACCAAACAACTCTCCCTAAATTCTCTATAATTACAAAATAAAAGTGTTGCAACAAAATAAGATTTTTAAGTTAGATATAGCCATTCTTAGTCCATCCCAAATACTCTAATTCTAAAATCTTGCCTATATTTGACTGCTTTCTATTCAGAAGTTATATTAAAAGTCAATGTATTATTCACAAAGCAAAACCTAGAGTTGCCATATGACCTAGAAATTCCACCTCTAGATATATACTCAAGAGAGTTGAAAACATGCCCAAGTTTTCATAACTTGTATACAATGTTCATAGCAGCAATATTCACAAAAGGCAAAAAGTAGAAACAATGCAAATGTTCATTAAGTGATTAATGAGTAAACAAAATGTGGTATATCCATACAGTGGAATATTATTTGGCAATAAAAAGGAATGAAGTACTTACACATGCTACAAAATCAATGAACTTTGAAAGCATTATGCAAAGTGAAAGAAACCAAACACTATATGTTATATAATTCTATTTATATGAAATGCACAGACTATACAAATCTGCAGACAGATTCATGGTTGTGGCATGAGATGGGGAGTGACTGCTAATGAGTACATGGTTTCTTTTGGGGGCAAGAAAAATTCCAGTATTTGACAGTGGTGAAGGACCCACAGCTCTGTGAATATACTAAAAACCATTGAATTGTACACTTTAAAAGGGTGAACTTCATGGTATGTGAAATAAACTTAAGAAAGCTGCTATTAAAAAAAAAAAGCAATGCCCTTTCAAATGCTTCCTGAAATTTCTTGATCTCTTTTTGTCCTTCCTCATGTCTTGTACTTAATAAATTAAAATGTATTCAAGTACATGAATACATATGAGTTCTTTTCAGTATACGTAATTCTCATCCTGAAATTTTTTTTTTTTTTTGAGATTGGAAAATATAATTTATTTAGAAAGTAAATTAGAGAGAGAGAGAGGAGATTTACCTCCCCCAGGTAGAGGAGAGAGCCAAGGCTAGGAAATATGGCGACCATGGCTCAAGGAGCCACATGGTCAGACCATGGCTTAGCAAAGCAATGGCCTCATCCTGAAATTTTACTGCAAGAATACTTCCAAAATTGGGATGCTATAATGCAGAAAATTCGGTGTCATTGGGTACTATTATGACAGCAAGAATTTAATTATAATTCTGAAATGTTTTCTAAGTATGCAGTATCTCTAAGTGCAAAAATTATTTCAAAACATGAAATAAACACAAGGCTTAGTGTGACCTCCTACCTCCATCCCTCCCCACATCCTTATATAACCTGCACCTATCTATGGGGAAACAGAAAAACAGTTCGCCTCCAACCAACTGCAAAGGCAAGAATGACCAGCCTGTCCCAGGATTGGGAGAGGAAAGAGAGAGGAGGCCTGTATTTCTACCTTGCCAACAGTAGCAAGTAAAAAGCAGCACACTATTGTCCTCAGCTCTGAGCAGTGAGATTTGCAGCTCGACCTCCCGTGAAGAGCTAGGGAGAGAGTGAGGGGAGGGGCAATGTATCCTCTTCCCTGTGGTTTGAGAGAGGAAGAACCACCTGCTCCCTGACAGAAGTAAGCACTCAGAAAATGGAAGCAATCTGTGTATTTTCTCCACCTAAAAACCAATGGGGCTCACAAAATATTAGTTTAATTGAATTAATCAGAAAAGAGAAGGAGAAAGGCAGGGGGTTGCTGGCTATTTATTATATTATCATAGTTTTAATTGAATATAAGCCAGTGAATTGATTCCTTGATTATAAATCTTACAATCAGATTTATTCTATCAGCAAGCAACTTTTGGCATATTTCAGTGAAATTAATGCACTCTTTAGTCTAAATGAAAATGGCCAATAAAAGTCTAAAAAGTATAGTACATGAGAAATAACACACTGGGTTAAAACAAGAGATTATTTAACTTGGAGCACAAATTTTATTTATTTGGAATAAGAAAATTGAAATTAGTCTTATATAAATTTTGAATATCTGCATCCTAAAACAGTGAATTTTCTCATGTGAAGTAGCCACCTTAATCCAAGTAATAATTAAGAAAATTATTCACTTCAACATCTATTGACTTATCTAGTAAAAAAAACAAAAAACAAAAAAACAAAAAAAAACCTAGATTGTTGGTACGCAAACTAGGAACTTCAAAATATTAAGTAGCTAAATATTCCCCTTGCAATTTTTTCTCTCATTTATTTCCTAACAAACTCTTTCAGTAGAAGTGGGGTAAATGTCCACTTAAGGTAATATCTAAGCGATGAGATAGCTTTGTTTATACAATAGGCTAGGATAAATCATTGAGAAACAGGACATCTGCTATAAATTTTGAGACATCTGAGCCTAGCTTAGCTAACGTAAAAATTTCCCACTTAAATCAATCCCAGATTCTTTTGTAAAATCTTATGTGGATCAATTTTTACACTAGAACCTAACAATATGATTACCTTGAGAAAAATCTGAATGATGCAAAGATTAAAAAATAATTCCAAAAGTATCTGGTTCATTCACCTTGAACTCCAAGGTAGTAATATATTTTTCTGGACAGTATGAATAAAAAATCATTTTGCCCAAATTGCTGAAAATATGACAGTCTAGACTCAGAACACCATGGGTTTGGTTACAGATGCCAGAAGTAAGCATCGTTATTACCTTATTCTTCCCCCACATGACATACACCAGAGGATATTTGCCTCTATGAGATACAGCTTCCTAGCCACATATATTAATTTTTAAGTCATATCAAGTAGAGTTTTGCCCAGCTGGATATCACTCTTTTTTTTCCATGAAGATTGCCTGGTTTTAACATTACTTGAGGATATAAAAATATTATTTAATCAACCATTCAGGAGCCTGTTCTCCTGCATTCCATTAACACCTTCTAACACAGCATAAGAATTGTAAAGGTTATATCCTTGGACAGGCCAGGATGTCTTTGAAAAATTATTAGATCACCCCAAGAAGGGTACTGCAATGCAAATGAATGAGTCATAGGACTAACTGGAAGCAGGGTAGTATCCAGTTTTCAGAAATACAGTTGACTATAACATTAAAAGACTTCTATCTAATGTCCCACTGCTTTTACCTCTTTTTCTAGCTAGAGTGGGGGTGGGGAAAGGCTATGAGGAAGGGGGAAGATCATTATTCAAAGGCACTCAAGCAAAAAACTTACGCAAGTTTTATTATGTTTACATATTAATAAAGTTATACTGGTTCACAGGAGTCTAAACGCACCATGCCTAAAATAAGTCTAATCAAGTAAAAAATTATAACTATAATTTACAATTATAAATATAAAGTTTTAAAGTTCAGCTAAAAAGTTTAGAAAAGCAGAAAGCCCAGCACCAAAAAGAGTTCTTTAGAAGAGTTAATTTATCATGAGAATTCCAGTATCTACTCAAAAAGGAGGAGGAAAGACTTAGCAGGTAACATATTTTGAAGTAACAGATGTTCTTGAAATTAAGGATCTAGAGTCACATGCCCTGCAACTCTTCTCTCAATTAATTTGCATAATGTTACTCAATGAAAATAATGAGGTAGATACATTAATAGGCAGCGAGGTCCTCAGCCTTTCACACTGAACAGTACTGGAAAATCAAATTGACTTCCTTCTGCATCAATTAGATAGGGACCATTATCTTTCTACCTAGCACTAGACTGTAAGGTTAAAAAAAAATCCATTAAGTTATAGAAAAAAAATGTAATACAATTAATGCTTTGTATTCATTGACTTCAAAAGAAAATCCATTAACTGATAATAGAATGTAAACCCTATTAAATAGCACTTAGGAAAGCAAAACAACTCCCTGTTGATTGCAAATATAAACAAATATGGTTAATGTCATAAAATAAGAGACCATAAATCAAAACACAGCCAAAGCATTACTGTCTCATGTGCTCCACACATTATCTCACTGGCAAAAAAAAACTTATCCAGCAAAAATACAAAAAGACATACTTAAAACATAATCTTGGAAAACATCCTTGCTAAATTCAAGCAACCCTTCTTGTTACAAAATTGTTATAAAATATTAATTTATTAATTCTGCCCCAAATTTGAAAGATTTATGATGTGCAAAATAAAAATCCCTTATTGATCTACACTGTTGTTCTCAAATCTCCTGAATACTATACGATAATGACTAAATTTAATTCAACTTCTCCCCACTTGAAAATGAGTAGAGTACATTACTATATTCACATGTGCGCATAGGTTTTCAACAAAACCTACAGATTCACTAACATGCTGAATTTCTAAGTACGCCACAAACAATTGATATCACAAGGGAAGAAATTTACTCCCCAGAAAATGTATAAATATAAATAAGTACATAAATTTTAACTTGTATCTAAATAGACACAAATAATCTCTATATCTACCTGTCTAGTATTCAAATTTAGGATAAATATATCCAACTCAATACCCAGTCCAATTTAATTCTGACAGAGTAAAGGGAAGGTAATGAAAATTCTCTTAGGCCTATGGTAGCTGTGGTTATATTCAAATCACAACAATAGGAACTGTACTTGGCACACTCATAATACAGCCTTATAATATAAGGTTAGGAATGAAAATGGACTAAACCATTTTCATTGAAGGTAACTTGGGCAGAAGTAACAATGTGCAATGTATTGAGAAAAATAAGGTAAGAAACAAAAGGGGTTGCGGAATTAATTTCCAGGATAAAATACTGTCCAAGGGGAGATAGAAAAGGAAATAGACAAAAGTCTCAAAGGGATAACTAGGTTTTTAAAATGTTTCTTACAGGCATTATTCAGTGATCCTATGCTCTATTTAAACTCTACTTCACTGGCAAGAAAAGAATTTCATGCAGATAGATATTGTGCAATGGAATGTAACAAAGCATTGTTCAAAGGTATTGTTTATTAATTTCTGTCACTGGTTTTGGATCCATTCCTAATGGTAACTAAAAGCTTTTTGAACTGAAAACATTAAAGGGCTGTTAAAAGAAACAAATGTAGAGAGCAGTGAAGCCCACAAAATAACAGGCAAGGGTGGGAGGGGGAAGGGTCGTCACATTTAGACAGCACTGGCAAGAAAGCAGGTTTTTTCATACTACTAAAATTATATTAGTCTTCAAAAGCTAAAAACATTCAGCAATAACAGTTTCACTCAATGTAATTTATTCCATTTAGAAAAGTAGCTAATGAATTGATATGTCAATTGAAAAGAAGGTGAGGCTTATTTTTAATGTCAACTTGCAAAAGTCTTTATGCTTGGAAAGAACTGGAATTAAGAAATCTGATATAATTTTGGCTAAATGTACATATTTTAAAGAGTTTTTAAAACAAACATTTGGGTTCCATCAGGTCTATATAAAACTGGTCAAGAATCCATCCAAGCCGGGCTCAGTGGCTCAGCCTGTAATCCTGCGCCTTGGGAGGCTGAGGTGAGTGGATTGCCTGAGCCCACAGGTCCGAGACCCACCTGGGCAACTTGGCGAGACCTCATCTCCACAATAAATCAAAAATTAGCCGGCTGCGGTAGCACGCGCCTGTAGTTCCATCTACTTGGAAGGCTGAGGCAGAAGGATCGCCAGAGCCCAGCAGGTCGAGGCTGCGGTGGCTGGGAGCGGCTACTGCACTCCAGTCTGGGCGACAGAGTGAGCCTCCAACTCAAAAAAAAAAAAAAAAGAATCCATCCATTCATCAAATTTATTTACAGCCAATCAAAACTTCAATCCTGTAGGACTCTATCAAAATCCAACAACCAACCTGTAGCCAAAGAGCTGAATATTCATAGAGAAAAATCACATAAGCAAGCAGATTTATTTAAAAATTTTTTTTTTAGATTCATGATTACCACCTCAAAGAGATATTCAATGCTTCCGTATTTCTCATAAGTGAGCACTCCCATTTCGGACAACTATTTCATATCTGCCCTTCTCTCCTTCAACAACCTCAACACACACCTGACTCCAACCTCAGCTGATAACCTCAAATTGTGTTGGGAAAACAAAAGTCTTTAGGTAAGAGCTCTCCCCCACCATCAAGTTACAGACCTTGGAACACTTCAGCTTCTCTTTCTCTCTTGTTACTAGAAAAAGGTGTCCCTCCTCTAAACAAGACTAAGCCCTCCCACATGTGCTTTTGACCTTCCACATAAATCAAAAGACCCATCCATCCAAGGGGAAAAGGCATAAGAATGACTGGAAATGAGCCCTCTCTCTCTCTACGTGAAAAACACTACCTATTTTTTAAAATGTAACTATTTCCTCCTACTAGAATATAAGCTCAGTGAAGCAGAGATGTTGTCTTATTCACACCAGTTCTCTAACATGCAGAAGAGTGCCCATGTATAGTAGCTATGCAAAAATTCCTTCAAAATTTTCTGAAAGTCACGTCGTCTATTATTAAGCTTTCCTTGTCTCCCATCACTTCCACTGACATCATTAATTAGCATGACCACTACTGCATCCAGGGAAAATTACATACATATATCTCCCTTAATCTGATTCTCATTCCACACTATAAAACAGGGTACTTGAGAGGAAAGACTGCCCTATTTACTGCTTATTAGGTTCTAAATCAATGCTGAATGAGCTAAAAACAAAAAACAAAAAAAAAAGTATCTGGATTGAGAGGAAAGTTCAAACTGACTTATGAATTTCCAAATCATCTCCTAGTTTTTCACTAGAAATATATAACATAAAGTACTTATTTACTTTTATATGCAAAAGTCATTTGGACATGAAGTAGACAAGTAGAGTACCACTTAACTCTAATTTGATGGAAAGATAGTCTAAGTCTGTAATGAGAAAACTGAAAAGATTTTTCCCCCAAGGTCATACACTAAGGCCATGATGGCAAAGTCAATTAACTACTCTTTATCTCACCAACACCAAAAAGAGCTTTCATTTTCCACCAGTCAACATGCATAGATTTCAAGATTTTTATTATTATGGAGATAGTTGATCATTTTATCTATTAGTAAGAGCAGAGTAAAGTTTTTATTAATTATTCTAAACAAAATGCAGGGGCGAAGGGAGCTATTAAAAAGAACAAACAGGTTTTCTTGGGCCATACCACACAGAGCTAACCAGAAGCCACTTTTAAAAAAACTCCCTCAGAATACAAGAGCTACCTTTATGTTTGGATTCTTACAAGATAATGATTATGCAAGAAAAACACCTCATTTCCTTTTTTTCTTGAATTCCTATATTTCTCAAGAAAGATTACATTCACAATGTGGAAAACGAAGCTCTTAGAAGAAACTCACTTACTTATTAAATCCAGTAAACTTAAAAATTAAATAAAATATGGTATCAGCAATTTGAAGCTTCTGGTTAATCATCAAGGGAATAAATAGTGAAGCCAGAAACTCCATGTTAACCAGATCTGTCAATCTGACAATCCATGTTTCCCTAAGGTGAAAATGGTGAACTATACTAAAAAAATAAAATAAAATAAACCTCTATGGGACTAAAAAATTGTCAGCCTAGTTTCTGTTTCAGTTAACAAAAATGGCAGAATGACATAGTTAAGACTTAGAAAGACTGACATTATCTATAATTATGAGATTTGCAAAAAGTAGTTTTAATCATAATACAAAAAAGATAAGAAAAGGTTTCAAATAAAGTTATTCTTAGTATGATTTCAATATCGCTATTTGCATGAATGGTTATAAACTATTTTTTACTTCATTAGTTTTGACATTCACATATGGGAAATTCTGGAATGTCACAGTGGCAATAATTAAATTAAACTACTAATTGTTTTAATTTATTTGAGGTGAAAATAAATATTCATATGGAAAGCTCTATAAATAGTTTCAAAATGCAACACAAAGACAAAATGACCAGTTAAATCACACACTATCAAAGTGATTGTAACATACATTTTCACATTTCTCAAAGTAAATATATAGAACCCCTGTTATTTTCAGTTGCTCTACATCTAACTGTTCTCATGTTTTCTTAAAGAGACAGTATTGAACTTCAGAGACAGTCATGTCCAATTTTTAGGAAGCCTTTGGAACTGAAGTCCTAAGAGCACAACTAACAAAAAGCAAGTACTTTGCTACCTCACAGCAGGTTGCAGATTCCTTTTTCTAAGCAGAATTCCAGACATTCCTTGAGTTTCCTATAAAAATAGATGTCCATTTTAAAGTAGGCCAGCCTGAACTCACACCAGCATAAAATAGCTAAGAAACCCACTTATTACTAGGAGGTTTACATTTGCTCTTGTAAGCAAACTCTAGAGATTTCCATTCTTCAGTTCACCTTTAATATTCCTCCCAGCTCTTCCTTTTCCTTACTATCTCAAGACACTGGATGCTGTAATGAGATGATCTTGTGGATCAAGGAAAAACAGTAGATTAGGAGAAAACATGAGTAAAGTACCTTCTGCCCCACCAAAAAAAAGCTCCTTTAAAAAATGTTAACTTGAATCACAATATTTCAAGGTTATCACTTATCATACAATGACTGGATTAAGAAAAATAATTTTTTAAATAAATCAAAAGTACTATGAATTTTTTTAACATGACACAAGCCGGGCTCGGTGGCTCAGCCTGTAATCTCGCGCTTTGGGAGGCTGAGGTGAGTGGATTGCCTGAGCCTGCGGGTTCGAAACCCGCCTGGGCAACTTGGCGAGACCTCATCTCTACAATAAATCAAAAAATCAGCCGGGCATGGTAGCGCATGCCTGTAATTCCGGCTACTCGGAAGGCTGAAGCAGCAGGTGGAGCCCAGCAGGTCGAGGCTGCGGTGGCCCGGAGCAGCACTGCACGCAGTCTGAGCAACAGAGTGAGACTCCAACTAAAAAAAAAAAAAAAAAAAATGGTGACACAATGAATACTTCACCATGGGGTCTAGGAATAAGGTAAGAATGCAGACTTGAACTTGTACTCAACATTACACTGCTGGTCCTTGACACTGGAAGATGAATAAGAAAGAAAAGAAGAAAATGTACAGGGATTAAAAAAGCAAACAGCCACATGCCTGCCTGCAGATGCCGTGGTGGCTGTGTCTGCCCTGCCCTCTGTGATCCCAGCCCCTCATGTGTGTCCACTCTGGGTAACTAGGAGGTTCTGCACCAGACGCTGCCATGACTTGGGTCCTGTGTGAGGGAGCCGGGAGGGTAGGGAGCACCAGGAGTGTTTGCTTGCATCTGGGAGCTTGATGAGACCCAGAACCATGCAGCTGGAGCAGCCTCTTCCCACAAAATCGTGGAGGAAAGCTACAACCGTAAGGAAATGTTAAAATCAAAGGAAGCAGTTGCCACCCGGTGCTTTTGCACTCCAGGTCACCTCACTTACCTGTCAACATGTGGTGCAACAGAGGACTGGGCTTCTTAGACTCCCACCTCTCTTCTACCCTCTGCCCATGGTGGAAATGCCATTGTTTTAGTTTCTCAGTTTTTGCTGTAGCAACAAATTAAATATGTATTTAGATATACATTTGGTCCCTCAAATACAACAGAATCTGTGGCATCCCACCTTGAGAGGAGGATACTGACATATGAATCCACCTACATTTCTTGGTATTCGAAGAGTATGTACATATTCTTAGCTTTCTGCTTTCCTGGAGTTTCTAGTTGCCTTCCTTTTTCTGACATTGTTAGCTTTTATTGCATTCTTACATCTTCCAGAGTTTCAAGCATCACCTGAAAACTCACTGCTTGGAGCCTTCTTTGTCCTGTTCCCCTCCAAGCGATGTCTCCCTAAGCCTGGAGTGGAGCTTTCATCCCCAGGCTTCAATAACTGCTTTCCTAAGTTTGCTCCGGTGTCTCTTGAATCACAGGTTCCTCTTTCCTTCCTGACTGCTTTGTTTTGTTAGAGAACATCTTCAAGTAATTTTTCAAGAAATGATGACTGTGAGAGAAAATTTTCTGAGTCTTTGTGTGTTTTTTTAAAGTGCCTTTAATCTGTACTTACATTTGATTAATAATTTGGCAGGGACAGAATTCTAAGCTAAAAATACTTTTTCTATCAGAAATGTGAAGACTTAATATCATTTTTGGGGAGCATTCAGTGTTGTTAAGTAAGATGTAATGCTTATGTTTATTCATTTGCAGATAACCTTTTTTTTTACCCCCTTGGAGCTTTTAGGATTTTTTTTTTTTGTCTTGGTGTTCTGAAATTTCACATGACCCTAGGTTGAGTCTTTTAAATTCACCTTATGATCAATCTTTTCAGTTTAAAGAACAAGTTCTACTTTAAGTGGTAGGCACGATTTTAATATTCTTTGATAACGTCTTTGACAATTTTTTTTTATAAGTTCCTCCATGTTCTCAGTTTTCTCTTAGAGCAAAATTGTTATTTGGATATTGGAACTCTGGGATCAATTTCCCAAAGAGCTCACCTTTTATCTTACATGTTATTTTCCTTGTTATTTTCTATGCTTTTGGGTGTATTTCTTGTTTAGATCCTTTACACATAAGACATTCTTTTTTCCAACTCTTTGACAGTTGTATTTGGAGTCATATATTTTAAGAGAATTTCAAGCTCTCCTTACTGAATCTGACTTCTCCTTCCTGGGTAGATTGTTCTTTCTATACATGTGATATGTTATTCCTCTCTTAGAGGATCCTCATTAGAATTTTCAAAAATGGGCTTCATTGTTTGAAGGCAGGACTGTCGGGACTGAGGATCCCCACCTCTCCTTGGAGACGGACACAGGGCCAGAAAGAGAAAGGCACTTGGGGCTCATTGGTCTTTCATCTTTTGCTGCAAATCTTTGCCCCTGGAGACTCACATTTGCCTGTCTGTCATTACCGGCGAGACTGAAGTGGGGATGGCTAGCCACAGACCAACCTCACACTGGGATGAGAGAGGTGGGTCTCAAATCGGGGGCCAGAGCATGTGAGGGGTGATTTCTCAGGAAATCAGCAGACTGTCTTCTGGCTCCCAGATGGCTGCCCGGCCGCAGGATGCTCTCCCTCCTAAGCTGCTCAGGAACCTTGGTCCCCGCCCTGTGCCCCACCTTCCCGTCAGACTCCCCTCCTGTCAGATGCCCTGTCGCCACTGGACTGCAGTTGCATCCCAACCCTGCACAACTGTGGACATCACTCATGGCTTTTCAATTCTCTTTCTCTTGGAGAGAGACGATATAACCCATTGCTCTTCTATGTTGAACCTGAATGTCCAAATTAGCACTTGAACTTTGTTAACTGCTTTGCCCACCAGCAGACAGCCCGGCATTGTCCAAAGTTCCACTTTGCACAAGGGGATCCAGTGAAGGGGACTTCCTCTTGTGCCACCAGTTCTCTTGCCTGTTAGCTTATTTGAGGATTGTGCCACCACGACTTTTAACTGTGTTCCTGGTATCCTTTTGTACAAAAGATTTACATTCTGATAGACTATTTTGCTATGAGTTTTGTATTGTTACTTAATACTGTTTCTAAGGGTTCCCCCATTTTTATTTGTTTCCTGTAATTTTAAAGTTTAGTATTTTTGTTTAGATCCTTTACACGACTTTTTTTTGCATGGTATAAAGAAGGAACCTGATTTTGTTCCATTTGGATAGCGAATCCTTCCAATATCATGACTGAAGTGTTACTTTTCCCATCTGATCTGAAGTGCCATTCACTTGTATCAAACTTCCAGCCATGCATGGCTTTTCTTTTTCTTTTGAGTTGGAGTCTCACTCTGTCACCCATACTGGAGGGCAGTGGCATGCTCCCAGCCACCGCAGCCTCGACCTGCTGGACTCCAGCGATCTTTCCACCTCAGCCTTCTTTTTCAGTTTCTAATGTTGGTACATTGACTTTATTATTATTATTATTATTTTTTTGAGTTGGAGTCTCACTGTCGCCCAGACTGGAGTGCAGTGGCCGCTCCCGGCCACCGCAGCCTCGACCTGCTGGGCTCCAGCGATCCTTCCACCTCAGCCTTCCAAGTAGCTGGAACTACAGGCG
>CAUYQG010148143.1:0-24094 GCA_963574415.1 Tarsius wallacei
CCACGCCCGGCTGATTTTTTGATTTATTGTAGAGATGAGGTCTCGCCAAGTTGCCCAGGCGGGTCTCGAACCCGCGGGCTCAGGCAATCCACTCACCTCAGCCTCCCAAGGCGCGGGATTACAGGCTGAGCCACCGAGCCTGACTGATCTTGGACAATTTATTTAACTTCTGCACTGCTTGTTTCCGCATTTGAAAGTAGAGATAAAATAATATGACAATATCAGTACGAGAATTCATCCATGTAAAACATTCAAAATAATGTCAGCATATAGCAAGTACTTACTAAATGTGACTGTTGGCTTTTTTCAAACTAAGAAACTCTCAAATACACTTATTTTTTTCAAAGAATGGTGGATAAATAATGCTAACTAGTTGTTTATTCAAAGGTCATTTATTTTATTTATTAATATGTTCTATTTATTTATTTATTTATTTTTGAGTTGGGAGAGAAAAGAAAAGTGGGTAACAGATATTTATCTATGAGATCTATGAGGAAGCCTTTATCTGTCTTGTTTGCTGGGCTCCCAATATCATCATAGTGCCTGAAACATATTAGGAAATCAATACAACTTGTTTAAGTAGAAATAGAGGACTTCTCAGGTGACCCCGTTTTGCAATGAAGACAATGCCTAGATTCATCAACAAGAGGCTACATGATGTATCCAGTGATGACTTCTTTATCAGAACACTGTCCTATAGATCCTCATTATTCAAAGATTCCATATATTTACAAATTTGCCTACTTGCTAAAATTTATTTATAACCCCAAAATCAATACTTGAAGTGCTTTTATAGTCATTTACAGACATAAGTAGAGTGGTGAGGATTTGAGTTGCCCAATGATCACATTCCCAGCTGAGGTTTGCCTTCTTGTTTTAGCTCTCATACTATAAACAAGTGTCCTTTTTGCACTCTAGTGCCACCTTTTTCACATGTTTGTGCTGTTTGTTGGTGAATTCACTGTTTAAGATGGACCCCAAGTGCACTGTTGAAGTTCTGTCTAGTGTTCCTAAGTGCTGTATGGAGAACATACATATGCTAGATAAGTGCCATTCAAGCAAGAAATTATAGTGCTACTGGCTATGAGTTCAATGTTAATGAATCAAAATATATGCTAATTAAAGTGTTTAAAACAGAAACACACATAAATGAATGTTATGTATTGACTGGCTGACAAAAATATTGACCAGAGGGCTCTCAGAAACCTAATCCTGTCTCTCTGCAACCCAAGGAACAATGGTTCTGTATTCACCAGTTCAGTGTTTAAGGTGACTTTATAGAAATAACTACTGCAAATAGCAAGAATCAACTGGAAATCTATACATTGGACAAGTCCTTTCATGACACATTCATTGTTTCATGAACTCATATATTCTACCAGAATATTATAGAACTATGGCTCCTAGGACACAAATAGCATTGAATGAACAAATGAATGAGAACATAAATACATAAAATAATGAATTCAAAATGTTGTTTACTATTTATTCAAGAGGAACACTGTAAATAACTCTTCATGAATGCTAACCATATACACATTATAACCTGATATTTAGTTTAATAAGAAATAACTTTCATTTTAGTATTTCTCTGAGATTAAAAAGACAAAGTATAAATGAAGCACTATAAACAGTATCCTTATGGTCCTCTACTAAACCTAGATTTTCATATTACCATCAAGAATAATCATGTTTATTAAACTGATTTCTTTCTGCTCTTTTTGAAGAATTGATTTTTGTACATTCATTTATTTACTCATTCTTTCTTTCTTCTAAAAAATATTAGCCAAGTGCCTACTTAAGCAAAGCATTACTCTAGGCAGTGAGAATACAACAATGAACAAGACAGTCAAAAATTCCCATCTTCATGGGATTTAAATCACTACTGAAGGGAGACAGACAATAAACAAATATGTTAAATGAAAGTGCTATGAAGACAAGACAGGGAAGGGGAGAAGGACCCAAAGGAATTTAAAAAAGGGCTCACCATTTCAAATAAGATGGTCAGGAAAGGCTGCCTTGAGGTGATATTTGATCCCAAATCAGAAGAAGGTGAGCATGTAGTCATGCAATCTAAGAGGATAACTACAGTCACCAATTTGTTGCTATAACACTAGTACCACTTTAAGTGACCAAAACTTGCTAAGCTATGCTAAAAAGATAGATTTATTTGCTCTAAGATGTTTGGGGGCAAAATTTTCCAACACCTGAAACCTGTTAGTGCATTTGGCATTTGCAGTGCAGAATGTAGGTCAGCATGAAGCAATGAAATAGTATTATTTTCTCTGTAGATAGCAAAAGAGGGGCACCATAGCCTAGGTGTATATGGAAAGAGTTTTGTTAATTCTATTTCTTTCAAGAGGCGCTATCATATCCTAATATGGTCATCACACAATGTGTGTTGACTTCGTCACAGTCCGCGAGGAAGAAGAATACAATAGTTCAGGCAGTGAATGGAGCCAAGCCCATAATTTCTAATTCCTAGTAGTGTATTTATATTTCTTAAACAGCACTGTCCAAAAGAGACACTGGAGAAATAAAGAGAACTATTAATAATGGCTATATATTTCATTTATTGATAACACAAATGGTATCTAATGTCAAAAAGAAATTAGAAAAAAGTTTACATAGTTGATACATTGTCTGGGCAGGTGGCAGCTTAACTTTTGTCAAGGATAGGTTTTCTTTTTGTGATCATAGACTCTGAGCTCTTCCTTCTTCAAGAGGGGAGCTAAGAGAATGCATTTTTCTTCTACTTTTCTGGAAATTGCTCATGCCTGTTTTTGTGATGAGATTTATTATTATTTCTTGGTTAGCTGAAGGGCAGGCCTATGCATAACAGATTTTGATCATTTTCTAATTACCTCCTGAAAAGGCAAACACCCCTGAAACAATAAGTTGGCTAATTTGAAAGGCATAGCTAACTAAAATGAAGGGCAATTTTCTACTTATTTTAAAGGCTTTAAAAGTGCAAATCATACTCTAGGAATCAACTAGTCAACAGATCTTAAAATAAAAAGCAATATTGCCTTGCCTTTATAAAAGGCAGTTTATCTTCTTCTGTATACCATTTTCATCAAACAGTGTTTTCTACTTGTTGGTTTACTCTTTTGTTGTGAGAGTGTGGATGATAATGTGTGGTATAAAAATCAAGAAATTAGTATCACAGCAGGGAGTTTGCTAACAACACCATTTTAATCTTATTCTTCAAGCAGTCACAGAAAACATATTAATTGCAGTTTAATTTATGCAACAAATATTTCATTTTAACTATGCTTGATTTTTGTCAAGCTATAAAAATGTCAATAGTTCTGACTGTTTTTCTCTTGTAAGTTTTTTAAATGAAAGAAATAAAATCAAGTGCAGTTTCTAAAAGAAATTATGAAAGGTTTCTAATTACTGCTTATGTTTTTGAAAAATTGTTAATCTAGTAGCCCCAAAATAACATCCGGAAACATGTGAATTTGCAGCTTTATTACTCAATATTTATAATTCTTAATAATATACATGCATTATTAATATAATGGAATTCTCACAGGAAGGGCTTTTTTTTTTTTGTAATTACAGGTTGTATCAATAACTGTCATTGAATGGTGCATTTTCTCTACAGAAATGTTTTTGTTAATTTCTCTCAGGAAAATTAAGCCAAGAAGAAGTGAAACTGATTGCTGCCAACACACTACACTAAAGAATATTCACCATTAACAGAAGTGGAGGGAAAGATGTCAAACTACCACAGCTGAACAGTATTAATTATATTCAGCAAATATTTATTAAGTTCTTAGGAGGTACAAATCCTACTCAAACATTGTCTTAAATAAAAATGATGCTTCCTCCAAGAAAGCCTCCTTTCTTCAGATTTAAATTTCATTTCTCTGCACTGAATTGCAATGGTGTGTTATACCTTTCTCAAAGTTCTTTTGTATTTTTTGTTCTTCATCACAGTAATTCCCCTACAAGTTTCCTCTCATCTACTAGATAGTAAGGTTCTTGGGGTTGGAATTCAGGCATTCTGTGTTTACATCTCCATCTACTACATTCAAATATACTTGAAAAGGAAAATGTATCAGTATGAATAAAATGTTCTTATGTTATGTTTTGGAAAAATATTATTATTTCCAAAATTATTTTATGAAAATTGCATAGACCTGGATTTCAAAATTATTTGTTATAAGACTTCTAGTTTCAAAATGGCAGATCAGTGAATTTCTTGTCTTATCTTACCCCCTCAGAAATGCAGCCCTCCCCCAAATAACATGGATAATTATAAACATCCACTAAATTGCATCTTCAATGAAAGAGATGACAGTAGTGACCCCAAATTAAAATTTATGTTGGGAAACAGATAGAGAGGGATTAAAGAAAAGAGAAACATTTGGAAAGTAATACTAATGAGATGCCATCCGATTCTTCCTACCTAAACCCAGAAACTTCAGGCATTTAATCTTCAGATATCTCAGAAGGCAGAGTTGATACACAGGGCTTGGTGAAGTCTTTTATATAAGGAACATTTAAGCCCCAAGCTCGCACCCAGGTCCCTCCACCCCCAACCTTTTTCCCTTCTTCCCCTAGGTTCAGGAGATTTATTCTTTGGAGGACTAGGAGAGGGACACTGGAGACACCAGGCAAAGTAAAGGGAAAGGGTAAGGCACTATACTGAAAAACAAGTGAAAATCTTTGCACTGAATGGTGAGGAGCAATGAGAGGATTTACTTTCTGACTACAGGAGAGTTATTAAAAAGGATCTAAGAAAATAAGAAAAAAGATTTAGGAAAGAAATAATTCAGAAAACTTCCCCAAAGCAGAATGGCAGCTAACAATGGCTTAAAACAGAATAGAAACAATGTTCAACAAAAAATTACATATCTAAACAAGCTATCAATTATGTGTGAGACGGAATTTTCAGATATAAAAATTGTACTGAGAGTTGTTACAGGTTTTGGAAAAATGACAAGAGATGCGAAGAAAATTAAGCAAATGGAGGAAAAGGCAAGTAATAATAGTTCCAGGAAATATAAGAAGTTATACAGAAGGAACATCATCACAGAATACTTCTGGGTTTAATAAGAAAAAATGGTTACATGGTAAAAAAAAAAGTAAAGTATGAATATTTGTTTACTCCAGATTTATAACTATATTCCAAGAAAAAATGCAAATGATACCTCAGTTGAAGGTCACTGGCTAACATACAAAACTGATAAATCAACAAATAGCCTATTACTTAGAAGATGAAAGAATTGAAAGTGGTGGCCTCTGGAAAGAAGAACTGGACATGTAAGGGAAGAGAGAGTTAGGAATCTGCTACTTTTTATTACAAATCTTTGAACATACTTTTGTTTAACTCTACACATGTTTTACTTTGATATGAAGACATAATTTGATCATCAAATATTTACTGTTCTTAGAATTAAGTTTCCTTTCTACTTAGACATTTATTTATCAATTGTATCTCTCTTGGTGATTGATGTTATTTTTTAAATTAGTTATACAAAATATTTAGCAACTTTTATCCTAAATACCCAAATATATGATTTCTCATGTTATTTTTTTTTTACCTACATCATATCTTCCTTTCTAAGCATTTTTGCAATATTTCCCACAAGAAAGTCTAGAAATTAAGACATATTAAAATGCAGATAAGATAGTCAACAGAAATTAATGTATTTTATAATGCCAACTCCTTCTACAAGCTTTGGAAAATTATATACACATTTACTAATCTACGTACAATATTTAATGTGCATATTTGAACCAAAATTATTAAAGAAGCTCTATTTTCTGAACTGGTATTCTTTTACCCAACTAAATCAAATTAAGACAGCAATGTGAATTTCTGCACAGGCTATTTCATACTTGGATGCCCTTGACCTTTACTAAGTCTGAACTAAAAAACATGTGTAGCTAAAATACTTTGGTATTCAAAATAGTGAGAAATGTTTATTTGCTGTTACCATTTGAAGCACCAGAACACATAGATATAACTACTAATTTATTTAGACTTTACAAATGAAAGTTTTACAAATACAAGACTATTGATTTAATACATATACTAATTATTCTCAATATTTAATACATTATTTCATTATTATTTTTGAAAAACATAGAAATTATTTAAAGATTGAGAGGTTATAAAAATGGAACAATTTAAATGATTATTGCCTCTTGAAATTCCATGGTAGACACATTCACAAAATATAAGAGAAAAATAGTCTCTTGAATAAGGTAAAATTCAACCGTGTATATAGTGTCTTGACTTATACCACTTTTGTTCAGCAGATAAGAATTTACCAGAAACAAAATTTTAAAAAGCATGCTTTTATGGCCAACATATAATAACTGCTTATTGGGTGATATCTCTTTTTAAATTCTACTTTTGAAACTAAATAATTAATAAATATAAGATATATTCATAGTAAATGAATTATATGTAAATTGCTACTGGCAAACACTTAGGAAACACTTAGGAAACTTTGATTTGTTAAGTAGGTTAACTGTCTTACAATGTTGCTTAAACTATTATTCTATTTAATAAATTCCTTTTTATAAAAACATAAAAATAATTCAATATAAGAATAAATAAAGTACAAAAGTAACAAGCATACACAGCATTAAGTTCTGATGTGAACAGTCTAAAACAGTTAACTAGAATATTAACATGTCTTGTATCCATTAGCAACTTGAAGGTAAATGTGAATTACTAGTAGGAAAAAAATCTTTGAATTAAGTTTGATAGGTTAAAAATGCTTCAGATGAATCAAAATCTTCCAGAGGTAATTCATAGTGTCTTTTTAATAAATAACAGATAGAGTGTTCTTGACTTAATTAACTTTTACTAAGTAAAATTTTGACAAGTACTGTATATATTCAGCTTACTTAAGAAAGGGAAAGTGTAAGACTTTTTTCATATTGAAATCACATTAATACTCTATCATGAACACAGTAATACACTAGACTAAAATCATTATATATTGTAGATTTCTTTTATGGAAACATTCTTTAGCAATTAGATTAGGATATTAATACAAAATACTTTATATCTCTTTTATTTTGAGTATGTTTAGCTAATATAGATTATTATATAGGTGTTAACTACCATTAATAATATTTCTGGAAACCCACTAGTTTCCAAGGGCTTGGGAAATAATAGTAAAGTAACTCAATTAGTTTTGTCTACTCTTCAACTACATGGATTTGGATAGACATGGGCCTATCCAAATTTTCAAACCTGTTAATGTGTAGGGGCTAGTTAATTGGTCTAGTGGAAAAATTTTCTTTTACAACAAATCTTATATGTAGAGCCCTAAGAACACTCTTCCATCTCTAATAAGCACATGGAAGAATTGGCTGAAAATAGTGGGAAGAAATTACAAACTGCTACCAATGTCTATGTGTTCATGGGTGGAAGTGAAAAGTCATCAAATAATTATCTTCACCAAAGGGTCCGGTGCTTAGACAATTATAGCAGAAAGGCTTTTGAAGCTTTTCAGTGGCAGACAATTCTCAGCCTAAGTAAACTGCTCTGAAACTTCTTACTTTTGACTTCATCACAAGCATTAAAGTTGTATTTCTTTTGAGGGCATTGTTTTCTTTTCTTAAGAAAAATTTTAATCTCTTCAAGGAAGTTCAGGATAATGAGCTGGGAAATGTAAAACTGTTGAGCTGCAGAAACCAACTCACTCTTTTTTTCTTTGAGGGGGGGTTGGAGTCTTAATCTGTTGCCCAGGCTAGAGTTCTGCGGCATGCTCACGGTCACCGCAGCCTTGAACTGCTGGGCTCAGGTGGATCCGAACCTTCCACCTCAGCCTTCCAAGTAGCTGGAACCACAGGCATGTGCCACCATATCTGGCTAATTTTTTGATTTATTACAGAGACGAGGTCTTGCCAAGTTGCCCAGGCTGGTCTCGAACCCAGGCTCAGGCAATCCTCTCTTCTCTACCTCCCAAAGTGCTGGGATTACATAGGTGTGAGCCACCATACCCGGTTACGACTCGCTCTTGCAGAAACTTGCTACATGCAAAGCCTCTGCCATGCAGAGAGTTGTAAAGGCACTACCAGTTAGAACTATGATTTTTCATCTCTTCCATCAATTATTAGTGTTGAGAACTAGGAAATGGGGCAAGTGAATTAGGCTGGCTTCCACCTGGAGCCTAGAGAGAGGCCTCAATCCAAACAGACAGAAGGGCTAAAACCACAGGCCTTCTATGCTGGCAAATAGTGAATGTGTCTAGTGCTCTTAAAATAGGAGAGGGATAAGAGGGAAAAAATTACCCAGGCCTATAGAAAAAGGTAGGCCCACATGTTAAAGGCTTGGATGAAAAGCAGAAAACTAAAGAAAATTTCAGTGTTAGAGAATATTTGTCAGCTTCAACAAGCTTATGAAAAACAGATTCTGTAAAACACAGTTAATGACCAAAAAAATAAAAGTGGCTAAAATAAGAGGACCAGATACCCATAAAACCAATAAGGTCAGAGATGTTAGGTGAAATGAATAAATAAGCTAAGATTAGAACAGAAGGCAAAGACTGGCTATTCAAAATTGAATTAGTGATGAAGGCCATACTTTAGAATAAATAAAATAATTAAAAAAAAACACACACCTCACACAAACAACCAAATAATCAGTCTTGTCTCCAATATTTACATTGTAACACTAATTGATAGAAGATCATGATCTTTAATATCTATAAAGTTAAGAGACAAAAACGTTGTAAGCCTGATATTTTATATACATTCTAGTTGTCATGTATGAAAGCAATAGAAAGGCATTTTTAGATATTGTATTAATGAGGAATAGATTCAGCTGCAACTGACAGAAAGCCCAAATTAACAGTGACTTAAACAAGAAAGAAGTTTACATAAAAGTCCAGTATGGCACTTTCTAGTGTAAGGGTCTTAGAATTCTTTCATGTTATTGCTGTATCTTTTGTGGCCCACATTGATTCAAAGACGGTTTTATGACTGAAGATGTCAATCTCTAGCTATCAAATCTAAATTTCCAGATAGCCAAAAGGAGAAAATGAGAAGAGGAATACTCACTTTTCTTTAAACACATTCGGGAGGCAGTCTATCACAGAACTCTTGAGTTCCTACAAGTCTTGCTGAATGTGCCAAAATCATAAAGTCTTCATCATTCTTTTATCAAGGTCACTTCTCATAATTCCTTATGCAATTGGCAATCCTGAAGTCAAGTCACACCTCCCCAGTAACTATCACTTAGGCCTATGATGTATCTGGTCTCCTTCTGGGCAGAGATGGCTTGCGTATTGCTTCCTGTAAAAGCAGTGGATTCCCACATTTGGCGTTGTTCCCCTATGATTCACTTGCATGTGCAGGCCTCCGTGGCCCTCTGCATCACTGTGTAGGATCTGAGGCTCAGGGAATTGGCACCACTATTACTTTTGCTATAAGGAATAAAAATCTCTGACCTAAGAAGCTTTGGTCTTCTACCAGAATCTATGTCACGGTGTCCGGCTAATTTACTAGTTTGAATAGTTCTTTTGGTGCAAGTTCTGCTTTTAACTGTCCTCCACACCATCAGATTTAATTAACAGGGTGATATCTTAATAAGTACTTTGCAAAAGTTGGACCCACACTTTTCCTTACATTCCATTTTCTAGTACTTAGTCACAGGGCTATTACTAGAGAAAAAGGCAGTTTTTATTTCACGCATATATATATACCCACTATCAATCACAGACTCTATGAGTAGAGAATAGCGGTCAGCAAACTATAGCTCTCAGGCGCAAGCCAGTCCATTGCCTCAGCTTTATTAGAACAAAATCATGTCCATTCATTTATATATTGTCTATGGTTGCTTTTGTGCTACAATGACAAGGGTTCAATAGTGGTAGCATAAATCATGTGTCCATCAAAACTTAAAATATTTGCTATCTGGACATTTAACAAAAAGTTTGCTGACCCCTATTAGACAAGAAGGGGAAAGCTGAAATTGAGGGACAATGAACTAACTCTCTGCCCCAGATATTCAAAGTCTCAGAAAATGTACTGTCCATGGCCTTCTTTATATAAAGCCTTCCTGTTGTAACCCAATCTGCATAGTACTGGTACAAGAGCAGACACATGGATGGATGGAATAGAATAGAAAATCCAGAAATAAACCCAAATACCTACAACCAACGGAACTTAGACAAAGTGGACAAGACATACACTGGGGAAAGGACACCTTATTTAACAAGTGATTCTGGGAACATTGGATAGCTAAAAGCAGAAAAAAATGAAACTTGATCCCTATCTCTCCCTATATACAAAAATTAACTCAAGATGGATTAAAGACTTAAACATCATACCTGAAACCATAAAAATCCTAAAAGAAAACCTAGGAAAAACTCTCATGGACATCAGCCTAGGAAAAGAATTTATGGCTAAAATCCCAAAAGCAAATGCAACTAAAACAAAAATAAATAAGTGACAATTAAATTAAAAATCTGCACAGCAAAAGAAATAATCAACAGAGCAAACAGGCAACCTATAAAATGGGAAAAGATATTCACAAACTATAAATCTGACAAAGGACTAATATCCAGAATCTACAAAGAATTCAGACAAATCAGCAAGAAAAAAGCAAATAATCCCATTAAAAAGTGGGCAAATGATATGAATAAACATCTCTCAAAAGAAGATATACAAATGGCCAATAAACATATGAAAAAAGGCTCAACATCACTCACCATCAGGGAAATACAAATTAAAATCACAAAGAGATACCACCTTACACCAATCAGAATGGCCATTATTAAAAAAAAAAAGATGCTGGTGTGGATGTAGAGAAAAGGGAACACTTATATACTGTTGGTGGGAGTATAAATTAGTACAATCTCTATGGAAAGAGAAATGCCCATCAACCAATCAGTAAATAATGAAAATGTGGTATATATACACAGTGGAATACTATGCAGCCATAAAAAGCATGAAATCATGTCCTTTTCCTTTTCAGCAACATGGATGGAGCTAGAGATCACCATCCTAGGTAAACTAACTCAGAAACTGAAAACCAAACAGCACATGTCTTCATTCATAAGTGGAAACTGAATGGTCGAGAAGATGGAAATAATAGACATTGGGGACACCAATAAAAGTGGAGAGGGGAGAGGGATTAGGGTTCAGAAACTACCTGATACCCAACCCCTATCACTATACAATATGTCCATGTAATCAATACACATGTGTGCCCCTTGAATCTAAAATAAATAAAAAACTAAAGTCTTCATGGTATATTCCATGCAGCAAATAAGTGATTCATTTTAATATCTCAGGAAGAAGAATTAATAACATTGACATCAATAATATAACATAAATTTCAAAAAATGAATAAAACTAGAGGATATGAATAATATTAGCAAACTTTAGGAGACTGATATAGAACATTGTATTCAACAACTGCATTATTTTTAATATACCTGAAACATTTATCAGAATTGACCAAACTCTAGGCCATGAAACAATTCTAATCAGATTTAAATCAAAGAGCATGTTCTTTGACTATAGAGGATATAAACCAGTAAATTAATAAAAATTTAATTAAAAAGTATATTACTGAATTTTCTAACATTTGGGGGTTTTCCAGTAAATTAATTTACTAGAAATGTTACAAAATTCAGTAATCTACTTCTAAATAAGACATGAGTCAATATAGGAATAAAAAATAAAGCATTTTGAAAATTATACAATGAAAGCCTATAGAATATAACTAAATCCATGTTTTAAGAGAAACTTATAGCCTTATGTATATAGATTAGAAGTAGAGAATGAAAATGAATTAAGTATCCATCTTAAGTAACAGAAATATTGGCAAATTAAACCCAAAAAAGCTGAAGGAAGAAAAAACTAAAGAGCAGAAATTAGTGAAATTGAAAACAATCAATCAATTAAAAATCAACAAAGCCAAAAGTTAGTTTTATAGATTGATGAAATTTAAAAATCCTTAGTAAGATCGAAAGGAAACATTTATCAAGATTTACAAATGAAAAGAGTGACATCACTACACTATATATGCTATAGACATTAAATGAATAATAAAAGGAGATCATGAACAATTTTTTGCCAATAAATTTGAATATTTAGAAGAATAGGCCAAATTTTGAAAAAAACACAATGCAACAAACACAGTAAGAAATAGAGATTGGAACTGTCTTTTTTATCCATTAGAATAAATGAATCAACAAACTAAAAACTACCCCCAAAGACTATCCTGATGAGTTTACTAGTGAATTACTCCAAATGTTTAAGGAAGAAATAAGTTTTACACAAACTCGTCCAAAAATAGAAAAAGAAGAACTACTACCCAAATTGTATTAATCTTTATACAAAAAACCTTATAAGAAAGGAAAACAAGAAACTAATCTATCTCACAACCATAGATATTTAAAAAAAAAACCCCAAAGTATTAGCAAATTGAAAGCACAGATATATAAAAATGACAATATCCCATGATCAATTAGAATTCATTCTAGGAATAGAAGGATGAGTAAAAAAACCTATAATTCGCTACAATAACAGAATTTTAAAATCACATGATCATCTCATAGATGCAGAAGTATCTGATAAAGTTTCATACCTATTTATGATTTATGATGATAAATCTCCCAGCAAAACAAAAAAACCATCTTTAATATGATAAAGTATGAAAACATTATACTTAACAGAAAAAAGTATTTTATTTGATATCAGAAATGATTGAAAAGGAAGAAATAAAACTTTATTTGCATAAAATGTGAGTTTGCAAGTAAAAAATCAACAGATGAACTATTATTATTAGTGTGTTTATAAAAATCATCTAATATAAAGTCAAAAGTTATGAAAAAATAAAGTTGCAAAAGAATACTTAAAGTATATCATTTATGTATATTTCAAATTATAAACAATCTATATGTCATGCACTACCAGATTTAACCAATATAATTTGTTGTACTTTTCTACATATGAAACATGTTTCATAATTTAAAATGTATGCTTCTTAGCAAGAAATACCCCAATTTTTCAAATACTGCCAAAAATCTCTCAGCGGTATGTTCATTACAATAAATACTTTCATTATTTCCTCTTGGTCTCCCAAAATTTTCCCCTCTTTATCCATGAAAATAATTTAATGTTTGGCTTAAAAACCAAAGGCAGACAACCAAAAAAATTCAGAAAATTTATATCATACCTTATTGCACTTACGTATATTGCTTAGTAGATGTTTCTTAATACATATCGTATGGTTAAGTGCCAAATTTTACCACTCCAACATAAATATAAGTATTGTTATAACTGTAAAAACCAATAGAAAATTTACTTAAAAATGTGAAAGTAACACATTTTAATATTTTCCGAATATGACTATATGTGTATGATATATACATGTCTATATATCATTTATATATAAATATATTTCCTTGATTCATTAAGCAGAAATAAATTATTTTTCATATGGTTTTTAGCTGTAACATTCTGTAATAGTATAATTACCAACAAGTATCCCAAGTATCGGGAAAGAATTTAAAAAATCTTAGAAGCTGGTCTACAATAGAAAAAGTAGGTTTAAAGAGTTAGCGGAAATAGTATAGTATAATGGTTAACAGGCCAGACTGGCTGTAATTAGCTTTACTTATTTAGTTCCCAACTTATAAAGTGAGAAGAAATGATAGTATCAGCATCCTAGGTTAGTTTTGAGGATTAAAAGTGATAATGGGGGCCACTGTCTTGTTAGACGCTGGTGTTGGCATGTGATCTTTGAGCAATGGCTGTCACCATGCTTCCTGGCTTTGATCCCCCTCCTCTACCTTGGGGAGGTGAATCTTTTTTTTCTCTCTCTCTCTCTCTCTAATTTACTTTTAAATAAACTATATTTTCTAATCTAAAAACGAAAAAAGAAAAATGATAATACACCTGAAGCTCTTTCTAAATATATGTTTACTAACAACAGTTTTAACTCTGAGATAATTTGTCAACAAAAAAGGAAAGAGTTGAAATGTATAAAAACTTTGTTGCTTATGCAGCCTGACTCCAAAGGAAATAGCAATAGCAAAAACATCTGAAAGGACATACCTATACAAGTAGAATTTAGCACTCTGCAAACAGTGG
Organism: Tarsius wallacei; assembly: GCA_963574415.1. NCBI lineage: Eukaryota > Metazoa > Chordata > Mammalia > Primates > Tarsiidae > Tarsius > Tarsius wallacei. The sequence goes on from CAUYQG010148143.1 coordinate 14,083, forward strand.
GTGCCCAATAGTTGTTATTGACTAATTCTTCATAACACTAAAAACAAGATTTAATTGCATAGAAATTTTAGTCACACCTGTAAAACGACTGATTCTAATTTTTACGATCAAACCTTTAAATCTAATTTTCTGAGTTAAACTTCAGGTTTATGCAGAGTAACTGCACTGGAAACCTATATATAGACCCTAGGTCTTCATGCTTCAAAATGTTGGGCTCAATGCAAAATGTGGACATCATAAAATGATGTTAAATGATAAATGGAGAGTTGTTGCTATCATCCCCTACAAAGACGCTAACATCTGAGCATTTTTTAAAAAGAAACTTTTAGTGGAATTTTAGTCACCTAACTACCAACTATAATTTTCCTACGTTGTATTATACATACATTTGAAAAAAAATGATACACATGGATATACTTTACTGATACCTTTAGCAGGATTGAAACAGTATATCAAATTTTATTTTGGTGGTCCTTTTATTAGCTTTCTACCACTTGATCAGCTGATATCACTAATAATAAATTTTTTTTATAAACTAGAGTTTGCAAGTCCTGTCCTGAGACTGTAATATTTCAAAAAACAGTCTAAGCTTTAGGGAAAAAACCAATTACAGAAACAGCATTAAAAATGCCAAGCACCGGGCAGAAGCAATTCTGGATCAGTTTTAAAAAGTGATTGATGAAACTCTAATCCAAGCTGAAGGAACAGTTTCACGACAAGCTGTGACCATTCCACACACTTCATTAGCTGCCATAATTAGCCTGGTGTTTCAATTTGTTAGAACTGGTGGGGACAATTTTCCTCAGAATGCAAACATCAAAAAACAGGGTCCCTCAGACTTCACAAGAGGCTGATGAGAGGCTTTTCTAGTCTCTGTTAACTAAAAGATTAATTATTGCTGATGGGAGGCTGTGCTGTGATTGTCACTCTGTCTATGTGCATTACTTTTAGCATTAGAAGAAAGATATGGTTGACACAGCACTACTCAATCAAGCAGTTTCACATTAGAGCACAAAGTCGGTTTTAATATCCAGAGTATTTTTGATTGATTTTTCTTCCTGTTTCTGGGTCTAAGAGTCACAACTATTTATTTATATTAGAATTTTTAAACAACCTCTAAAATATTGAAAGGCTTAGTGAATGTACTTTGCCTCAAGTCAGAGCTTCCTTCTTACTACAGATCAGCAAAACAGTGATTTCATGCATTTCTATGATTATATAATGACAACTTTCAAAGTATATTTATAAACCTACTAAGACTTTAAACCAACCTATAAAACTGCAGCCATTTCACCTATTTAAATGTACTCTGATTTTTCATAATATAAATTGATAAAATATATATAATTAAAAGGGATGATAGAAAGGGAATTCCTACTTAGTTTCCTTAAAACTAACCACAGGCAAAGCCGATCCAAAATCAAGAGTATATACGGGTAGATCACGTCATTAAAAAGTCACCAAAGTCTTAATTTTTAATGTCCTCAGATTTCTATTATTTATTTTCATTAAAATATTTTTAAAAGAAAAACTCCTACTTTATAAATATATATGTGTGTATGTGTGTGTATATATATATGTATATTCTTTTCTTTAATTGGCCTACAATGAGTGAACAGGAAGGAGTAATTTAGTGAGATGTGGAAAAAGCAGTCGCCGGGCTCGGTGGCTCAGCCTATAATCATGCGCTTTGGGAGGCCGAGGTGAGTGAATTGCCTGAGCCCGCGGGTTCGAGACCTGCCTGGGCAACTTGGTCTCTACAATAAATCAAAAAAATTAGCCGGACATGGTAGCGCATGCCTGTAGTTCCAGCTACTTGGAAGGTTGAGGCAGAAGAATTGCGGGAGCCCAGCAGGTAGAGACTGTGGTGGCCGGGAGCAGCCACTGCACTCCAGTCTGGGCGACTGAGTGAGACTCCAACTCAAAAAACAACAAAAAAGAAAAAGCAGTCATAGCTCAAGAAACTGGTGATATTTTCAAACCCATTGTTACAGTGGAAAAGCTTTAAGGTGAAAAAACATCAGAGAAGAATGCTTGTCCGAGTTTCCTGAGAGAAATTTTCCACCAATTCCACTAAAATCAAGTCCCTTCTATCCAATCAGTTGGGCAAATATATCATTTAGAACAATGCTGTCCAATACAAATATAATGTGGGCCACAAATGACATCTTATTTTTCTAGTAAACACATTAAAAATAGTAACAAGAAACAGGTGAAATTAATTGTATGTTAAAAAAATATTGTAACCCAAGCTATCTAGAATATCAGTGCAACATGTTATTAGTAAAAAATATTAATATGTTACGTTTTAAAAAACATCTTCAAAATCCAATATGTATTTTACACTTATTGCACATCTAAGTTCAGAGAAACTGCATCTCAAGGGCTGCGTCACTACACGGCTATCACACCCAACAGCATAGAATGTATTTAGAGAATGTGGAGTTTTCTTTTTCAAGGAGCAGTTGTTGTCTAATTAGTGAACAGAGCAATTCTGGAGTTCTATGGAACCAAATACTCAAAAATTGGGATAAAGAGGAATAAAAACGCTTCCTCTATCTTAACAAGTGTACACTGAAGAAATGCACATAGATTATAAGCACCCCAAGTCAGTGGACATAATTTAAGATTTAAGAAATAATCAACAGGCCAAATAAGAAAAATGCAGTTGGTAAAGGACCACACACACTACTGAGACTGAGTGTGGCTACACACAGGGCTAGAAAGTGCCAAATCCTTGGGCAGGAATGCATGGTTAAAACAAGACCATTTCCCTTAGCTGTAATCACAGATGAGATTGATCCAATACGGTTATACTGGTTTCCATCCTGAAATGGAAATGCTTTCATTATTTTCATTTCTATTATTAATAACTGCTAACCCAAGACCCAACTTCCAATCTCTCACTATCCAGCAGTTAAAGAGTTATTATCTATTCCAGTAGGAAGCTCAAGAAAGGATTATTGTCCATTCTGATTGTTTAGTACTTGGGTAGTATATTTAGCAAACATTTGAAATATGACTCAAGCCTATAATACATAATATAATACATACATAATTATACATATTGACCACAGTTAATTATCTAGTAAATCTGTAGCTAATTTAGCCATATTGTTTTCATTCTTCTCATTGTTTCTTCCTAAAATCTCAGGAAACATACTCAGAACCCAAAATACCTAAATTTAGTAGCTCTAAACAGTCATACAGAAGGCATAGAGAAACTAATCTTATTTGAGTCTGCCAAGCCACTTGTTATTCAAAAAATATTACAGAGATTATATCTATTTGGGTACTGCAGTATGGGGAAAGTTTTATTTCCGCATTTCTACATCTCTACTTTTTAATCCTTGATTTGATTTTTAAACAGTGGGGGATATAACCAAAATAACTTGTAGTTCATACATAATTTTCAAAATTATTGTTGAATCATCCTAATATTGTTACACACAGAGAGATAATCTTGAGGCTTAAATCATAAAACAGTAAAGAAAATAAATAATTTTTTGAGTAGTGAAGATTTTGCCATTAAAAACATTAAATAAATACAGCTGGAGCACTTCCGTCCTTTGTGAAAATACTTCAGTGTAGCTCTTTGTCACCAAAAAAAAAATGGGTTGATCTGAAAAGCCTGGAAATTAACTCAAATTTTGATCTATCCCATTCAAAGACCTTTGCTTGAAAACATATCACAATATAAACAGAAGCCATACACCACTGGGAAGAAATCATGTGGCATTAAAATACATGTTGCTTTTGACTTAGAAGAATAAAATAGAAGCAATACCTCATTCTCTCCCAAATAGATGCTATTTTATAGTACGACATAGAGTAAATGAAAGAGCCAACCTTTTCCTTCAGCATGCTCCAGGAAGTACCTGAGAGCAACCAACTCATGGATTTGCTCTGTTCCTACTGACATCACGATAGGAAAATTTCTATTTTTGTGAGCTTCTTTTGAAAACCCTGGCTGTTTTCCAATCTTCAGAATGACTAAACATTCTTTTGTTGAGCATAGTTGGAAGGAAAATCTTGAAACTTCATGCCCAAGTAGAGTATTTGCCATCTTGGAAACACATCTGATTTTGCTCTGGGGTGACAAAAATTCCACATGCTATTTTGACCACTTCTTTCTTGATTAGCTGAACTAATGCCCAAAAAGCCTGAATGGAAGCTTGAGAACTCCTTTAGAGTAGTCAACTTCAGAGCCAGAGCCTTTTCAGAGAATTTTTGTAAGAAATTAAGAGTAATATATGAAATAGAAAGTCTTCATGAGGATTTTAAGAGAAGTTTCAAAATAACTTGAGGAAAATAGGAAGCCACAGTCAGAACAACACAAGAAAAACTGAATTACTTAGATATTTTTGTTAATTATTATTTAATGCACTGTGGCCACATGATGCTGAAAAGTCATTAATCCCTTTGAACAAACTTTTATTCTGGAAAATAAAATTAGAGGAAGATAATTATGCCTACTCTACTTCTCAAGGAAGTGCTTTCGTAGGCTGAAGTGCAAAATGATAATTTGCTGATTTCTATAAAGGCAGGAATCTCTGAAGACCCTATTGAGGTTAACTTCTGTTTCAATGTCCCTAAAATTATACAGGGATTCATAATCTTCAGCTGTCACAGAATATATCATCAATGCAGATTCCAAAACACATAACTGCAATGACTTAAGGACAAAGGAAATAAAATAGCGTAAGTTCAACCTAGAGATATCTTGGAAAACTTACACAGTCATGTGCCACTTAACAATAGGTTACATTCTGAGAAATTCATCATTAAGCAGTTTGATCGTGTGAACATCATGGAGTTTATTTACACATACCTAGATGGTACAGCCTACTACACAATTATAGTATGGTATAATCTAGTGTGCCTAGGCTACTAACCTGTTCAGCTTGTTACTTTACTGAATACTGTAGGCAGTTGTAACACAATTTGTGTATCTAAACATAGAAAAGGTACAGTAAAAACATGGTATAGGTATAAGAGATTAAAAATGGTACATCAGTAGAGGGCACTTACCATGAAGGGAGCTTGCAGGACTGGAAGTTGCTCTGGGGGAGCCAGTTAGTGCTGAGTGAATGTGAAGGCCTGGGACACTATTGTACACTACTGTCGATTTTATAAGTACTGTATACTTAGGCTACACAAATTTATAAAAAATACTTTTCTTTCTTCAATCATAAATTAATGTTAGTGTACTATAACCTTTTTACTCATAAGCTTTTAAAATTTTTTTGACTTTTTGATTCTTTTGTAGTAACACGCCTTAAAACACAAACACATTGCACAGCTGTACAAAAAAGAGTTTCTCTCTTTATAATCTACTCTGTAAACTTTTTGGCTTAATTTTTAAAAATTTTTACACTTTTTTTTTGTTAAAGACACAAATACACAGTAGCTTATGCCTTCAATGGTTCTTCAGTTATTTCCTCTTCCTTTCCCATTCCATGACACCTTTCCTTTATGTGGGTGTGTGTTCACAGTTGTATAAGGAAGGACTAGTAGACTCTATGGATCCAAAGGCAGACAAACCTTGAATATATGCAGCAGATATATTTTAGCTAATGTGTTCTGAAGCTAACTGACACTTTTATTCTATTTTTTAAAATGGAACCAAGCACACTGTCATTCCCTATGAGGTCATGATGTATAATAATAATGAAAATGGTTATTTTTTTCAAATTAAAATACATATTGGAAAGACAAGTAATCTTTGAAAGTGTCTTTGTTTTGAAATAATTGACTTTGCTGAGGCAGTGTTATAAGAACCCTGCAGCAGAAAGATGCTTCCTTGAAAGTAAACTTTATTTTTATGTTAGGATGCCATTAAAAAATCAATCCATGCCGGGTGCGGTGGCTCATGACTGCAATCCCAGCACTTCGGGAGGTGGAGGTGAGAGGACTGCCTGAGTCCATGGGTGTGAGACCAGCCTGGGGAACTTGGCGAAACCTCGTCTCTACAATAAATCAAAAAATTAGCCAGGCATGGTAGCGTCCAACAGTAGTTCTAGCTACTTGGAAGGCTGAGGTGGAAGGATTGCCTGAGCACAGTGGGCTGAGGATGTGGTGGTCGTGAGCGTGCCACTGAACTCCAGTCTGGGTGACAGAGTGAGACTCTTACTCAAAAAAATAAACAACAACAAAAAAATTCTTAAATCTACCATTGATCATTTTAATGCTACTAAGTCAAATTTCATATTAATATAATAAGCTACATTCTGTGATGATTTTCTATGATTCATTTTTATTGTCAGCATTTATGTCTATTATAGATCAGTAAGATAAGAATTAGAAATTTAAAACATGGGAAATTTTACCAGTAATGTGTCGGGGTAAAAAGAAAAGCATACATATTAGTTATTTATATATAATATATTATATCATTTGTTTTACTGAGTATATTTTGAGAACTTTTACTGTACTTTGAATTGTAGGTAATAACTAGCCATGGACATGGAAATTTATAAACTAAGTATACATTTTACATATAGAATTTTGTACTTCCTTAGTTATGCTATTTGAACCAGAAAGTAGATTAGTATTTTCAGATTAGATTGCTTCAACCCTTTGGACATTATTTACACGTATTAGATGTCAAAACTAAAATGACAGGTGGTTTCTAAATTCAATTAGCAAAAACAACTTCTAATGTCTCAAAAATCACACAAAAAGTAAAAGTTCCAGATTCAAACATATAGCATTTCAAATGCTGTTTATTTCTTTTAAAAATACTATTTTCAAGAAAATATTAGTTTTTTTAGATTTAAAAATATTATTTTATTTAAAAGTAAATTAGAGAGAAAGTGAGAGAGAAAGAAAGAGAAGATTCGTTTCCCCAAGGTGGGAGAGGGTGCCAAAGTCAGGAAGCATGGCAACAACAGAGTCTAGCAAGGGACTGACCAATATTAACCTTTTAAAATGTTTTATAGGCTTCAGCAATATGAATGAGTTTCTACTGAATATGTTGACAAATAAAATGGAACTAATTTTCTTGAGGTAATACACATATGACGTAAAAGTGAAGGGAAAAAGTATATGGTAAATGCTAATTGCTCTTAATTACTGCCATAATGAATATCATCCTGATATATGGCTTTAGGTTGGTGAGATACAAAAAATTTTGAACAGATACGCTTCCAGTCTCCTAATAGCAAATAATTAGATTCATACAAAAACAAACACAGAAGGGATATATAATAAAACTCTTCAAAACACTGAATAAATGCATTTAAATTATATTTTACTTACCATCAGAAAATGTACTTTTTGACTAGGATGTAATTTTTATATCAGGATTAGATCTTTTAAATCCTAAACTTGCTAGTTATATATTACATGGGCAGCATATAGTTAGAAGAGGCTTTCCTAAGGAAGGAGAGAGAGAAAATTAGTATATCTCCCTAGTATGTGGCATGAGTTGTCTGTGGATTGAAGGAATTTGGAAGAGACCAGGTGTTAGGGAGGAGATGAAGAGTTCTATATTGGGCATATTAAGTGTGAGCTGTCTCTGGGATAAGCAAAGAAAACAGTTGAAAGAGTAATACAGCAACATTTTTTTCCCTAATGCTGCTTACAGGCAAGTTACATGATTAAATGAAGAAGGCAGGGAAAGCAAGACATCTATAATACAACAAATGACAATGTATTGCTAGTTAGAGATCATAATAAGTACCATCTAATTTTCTCTTTAGAATCCATTTATCCTTCAAAGCACTAGATCATCATTGCCAACTGAGGAATTACAGAAGATGAAAATTAGATCTTATTAAATATTCCAATTGTGAACAAACCTTTTACAAAGAGATCATAAATTAGATTTCACAAGAAAGTAAGGCAGATATTGATATCCTTACAACCAATAGTGTGAAATATTTTCACTACTATTTTATTATTTTATTTTATTTTATTTTATAGTTGTGAGGTAAAAGTGAGGATTTACTACCCATAAGTGAGTTCCATACAGGTGAAGTTTGGGCTTCTAGCTAGGCCTCTCCCCCATGGCAGTGGACTAGGTACCCATTGTGTTGCCCCAGGCCACCCTTGCTCCTGCCTCCCCATCCCCAGTAGTGCCCCACATCTGTTGACGCCACCCTTGTGCTAGTGTGACTAGCGTTCAGGGCCTGATTATGAGTGAGAACATGCGGTATTCAGTTTTTTGTTTCTGTGACAGTTCACTTAGTATGACAGTCTCCAGCTACAGCCAAGTTGCTGCGAAGGCTATGATTTTGTTCTTCTTTATGGCTGCATAATATTCCATCATGTATGTGTACCTATTATCCTTAACCAGTTCACTTTTGATGGGCAGCTGGGTTGGTTCCATGTCTTTGCTATTGTGAATAGTACTACGATAAACAAGCATGTGCAGTTGCCTTTTTGGTAGAGGGATTTATGTTCCTATGGGTATATTCCCAGGAGAAGGATTACTGGATTATACGGAAGCTCAATTTCCAGTTCTTTGATAAATCATCACACTACTTTCCATAGGAGTTGAAGTAGCGTACATTTCCACCAACAGTGTAGAAGTGTCTCTTTTTCTCCGCAGCCATGCTAGTACCTGTTGTTTTTGACTTACTAATGACAGCCTTCCTTACCAGTGTTAGGTAGTATCTCATTGTAGTTTTAAATTTGCATTTCTCTGATGATTAATGAGGCTGAACATTTTCTCTTGTGTTTATTGGCAGCTTTAAGAAGTATTTGTTCATGTCCCTTGCCCACTTTTTAATATTGCTTGCTTTTTTTTCCTTTCAGTTCATTTGAACTCCTTGTAGATCCTGGATGCTAGGCCTTTGTCAGATGCATAGCTTGCAAATATTGTTTCCCATTCTGTGGGTTGTCTCTTTATTCTATTGATGGTTTCTTTTGCTGTGCAAAATATTTTCAGTTTGATAAGGTTCTACCTGTCTGTGTTAGTTTTTGTTACATTTGCTTTTGAGGACTTGGTCATGAACTCATTGCCTACTCCAATGTTCAAAAGAGTGTTCCCTAAGTTTTCTTCCACACTTCTTATAGTTTAAGGCTTTACATTTAAGTCTTTGAGCCATTTTGAGCTGTTTGTTGTATGTGTTGATAAGGAGGGGCCCAGTTTAATTCTTTTGCATGTGGCTAGTCAGTTTTCCCAGCAGAATTTGCTAAATATGGGTTCCTTTCCTCAATATTTGCTATTGATGGCTTTGTCAAAGATGAGTTAGTTAAGGAAGCATGTTTGTATTTCCAGATTCTCTGTCCTGTTCCATTGGTCTATGTGCCTACTCCTGTACCAATACTATGCCATCTTGGTTACTGAAGCCTTGTAATACACCACCAGCTTTCTTCCTTTTGCTGAGGGTTAGTTTGGTGGTAACTGCTCTTTTTTGCTTCTATATGAATTTCCATATTGTCTTTGAAAAATGATGTTAGGTATTTTATGGATATTGCTCTAAATCTGTAGATTGTTTTGGGTAGGATGGGTCATGCTTGATTTCTTTGGGTAGTGTTTTGTAGTTCTCATTGTAAAGGTCTTTCACGTCTCTGGTTAGGTGGATGCCAAGATATTTATTTATGTTTTTGTGGCTGTTGTGAAAAGGATTGTTATTTATTTTGTTCTCAGCCTGATTGTTGTGGGTGTACAGAAATGCAACTGCTTTTTGCACATTTTATATCCCAAGACTTTACCTAAGTCGTTTATCAGTGCACGGAGGTTTTTGACAGACTCTCTAGGGTTTTCTAGGTATAGAATCACATTGTCTGCAAAAAGGGATAACTTACTTTCTCTTTTCCTATTTGGATATGCTTGATTTCCTTCTCTTGTCTGATTGCTGGCTAGGACTTCTAGTACTATGTTGAATAGGAGGGGTGAGAATGGGCATTCTTGTCTTGTTCCAATTTTTTTTTTTTTTTTTTTTTTTATTGTGATATTAAGGGGTACATTTAAGGGTTAGGTACACAAATATGTCTCATTCAGGCACCCTTGTTTGTAAGAAATGTCCCCCCATCCCCAGACAGGTATTTACTGCCATTAATT
>CAUYQG010148145.1:0-64823 GCA_963574415.1 Tarsius wallacei
AAGTCACTGATGTGGAAGAATTATTATGCAAAATGTTTTGATCCCATAGAACCCAAAGATGGTTTACTTAGACCTTCAATATTTTCTGAACACATTAGGAAAAGCACTGTCTCAGAATTTAAAGTTTAGAAGATATGACAAGGTAAAAATGTTCCCTTCATTTTATATGATATGCATGTTTTATCACGTCTAAACCCGTAAATTCCTCTTTCACCTAAAATGGTTTGAGTTGGGTTTTTGTCATTGACAAAAAAGAGTTAATAAACAACACTTATGTTATAATCAGATGATTTAATTTGAGACTTGCTTCTCACCCTGAGAATTTATAGGCATGCCTATAACAACGCATACATTAGAGAAAAGAAAATTAATACCTCGGTGTTTGTTATATAAAACAATACAATAGCATGTATAAATGAATTTCCTGTCTCCCTTTCTTCCCCACTTCTTTCTACCCATCATCTAAAAAGAACAGCAAAATGAGAACCCAGAACACTAAGAAAAGCACCTTTTCTTACTTTTTGTCTTCTGTGAAAAGGTCTGATGTGCATGTTCTATTTTGGGATTCAAATATAGTTTCACTTGAATCGAGCCCTACACCATTGAAAAAAATGTAAAAGCAAGTATTTCTGATAATTTATCTTGCCCTAGAATCCTTACATTTTCCTCTTTTTGAACGACATCCCTTTTACTTAATGTCTGTGATCATGTAAATGACACAAATCTAGAAATTTAACAGATCTATAGGTGATTAAGCTGCTTTTCTTGACTAGCTCTTCATAACTAGGAAGTAAGCCATGGCAAAGTTTTAAAATATCCACAGAACCAAGATAATGTAACAGTCAAGAGAAAAATAAAAGACAATTTCATGTTATTCAATTTCAACAATCTCTGTAAACATCTCAAGGAAATTCAAGTCTTCTATTGATCAGTTTAGTATGTCATTCTATTCCAGAGTAAAATGATAATAAAATGAATACATTATGTGTATTCAGTGTGTTCAGAGACCACATCACAATACACAGTGTGTGACAGGTCCCCCTGTGCTCAGAATGTTCCACATTTATAAATAATTCTCTTCTTTGCTTCCTAAAAATCATCCTTTGCTCTAAAATTATATCTGTGTAATTTTATATTTCAAATCTTTATCTTGTTCTCATTGGTACATTTGTCTCCTGCTTCCAGTTTGATAATGGTGATATATTTATATACTCGTTTTGAGTTCAGAGACAGCCAAAAGAATGGGATAAACACAACAGGGGCCTGACAAGGCCATGTAATGCCTCTCTCTGTTCCTGTACACTGCCTTCTATTGCAAAAAGAGAACTTGTTCTTGGAAAAATACATCTTAATGTAACACTTTTAGGTACCTCAGTGCCTTTATACTATTTTATTACCATATACCCATCAGATAAAAAGTAAAAATGAGGAAAATGAAAACAATAAGTAGGCCTTGGTATCTCAGAAAACGTATGATCTTGTCAATTAACGTGGAGCATCATTAGTTTGCATGTGATATAAGCACTTTGTATGTAAATTGTGATCTTTGCTCACTGATATTTCAAAGAAAGAATAAGGGCCTGTGGTCATAAGGTAGTTTTGTTCAAGTCCAATTTCTGTTGATTGATTATATTTCTCTAAGGAAAAAGAAATTGATCCTTCTGAGCATTATGTATCCACTTTTTAGAAACTAGGAATACAGATATAATAATACATAATACATATGTAATAATAATAATAGTAATAATACCTAACCAATAGTTTGTTTAAGGTAGAAATGAGATAATTTATGTGAATAAAATTCAAAGCATTTTGACACATCAACCCAAGAAAAATGTTCAGAGAGGTCGTTGATTTTTTTTTTTTCTGGAAAAATAGTCCTGACAAGACAAATGTTAAAGTGCTTCTTCTTTCAGGGAGAAAGGGGAAGCCAAATCACATAATTAGACATCCATGTGCCTTTTGTTTTGTTGGGTTTTTTTCCACTACTCAGTCTTACTTCCCATTGATTTTTGAATGACCTAAGAACAGTTTCTCAAGTGCTAGTGGGAGGAAGGTATTGAGGTGACTTCAGTAAAAACTCCTGCTTATCCCTCTGCATTTTAAGACTGTGGTAAAGCTGTTGCTCATGATGATCCCAGAATTCTTACTTGGCATATGTTTCACCAAGGGAGATCTTGAGACTTTTAAGTAACATTTTAAAATTGATCGCATTCAGGTTTAATGGTCTGCAGCATGGGACAATTAGAAAGGCAGAGTGATACTTCTAAAACCCAAACATTAAGCATGCTATTTATCTGTTCTACATTTGGCACTGGCTACCTGTGTAGGCTCCGATTCTTCCAAATGTTATTCAGAGCCTTTTTTAAAAGATTAAGATTCATTCTCTCTCCTCTCATGCCACTGTTTCTATACATCTTCACTCTAGACTGGCGTTTTCAAATTTCAATGCATTTCAGAACCTAGGTGGTATTGAGGAAAAAAAGATTGGTTTGTGTGTGTGTGTCACACAGGCCTATGTTTCAGTAACTCTAACACTACCTTTTCCCAATAGAAAGTGACTAAGTGCTGATGAAGCAGCCTGTAAGAGCTTTATATTCTATTTCAATGTGAAAAGAATTTCCCTAGAGAGCTGAGACTAGATGAGGCAACTTTTTTTACTTTTCTTCTGTCATGTGGCTGTCAAGAAGGTCATTTGGGCTGTTCTAGCATTCTGTGAAAAGTAATTCTACCTTACATACCACCAGGCAGTTCTCATCGATTTAATGATTCTTTCTTATGCTGTAATTTTAATTATCATCATGCTGCAAAAGTCAGGGATTTGAATGTTTAACCAGTTCATACCAAACTAATCCAGGCAGCCATTTGTAAAATATGTTAGATTGTGAGAGTATCATGATATAGTTCATTTATGATATAGTTCATAAATCTTGGGTTAATATTTTAAAACGTGCTGTAAATTTAAAAATGTATTAGTTCACTTTAGACTCATTGAAATTTTCCTTTCCAGTGATGAAAAAAATAGTAGAGAATATTGTACATCAAATAAATATTACACAAAATAGATAAATATATTTTATTACAAATGGAAAGAATTCAGTAAATTCAGAAACGGTTTTGAAAAAATATGATTGTTTATAAGGTGATCATCTTACATTTTTTAACAGAGACAATTTGGCTTGAGGTAGAGATGTGTCTCAACCAAAGTATAGGGTTAAGCAACATTTGCATCAAAGGGCTACTGATGTCCTGGAAAGATCAACTCTAAATCTGTAATATATAGACAATTCATAATTCCATTCAATACAGCAGGACTATATTAGCAGTTTCCACACCACATTATTTAATTCTTTTCAAATTCTTTCTCTCTAAGAGAAAATTGGAATTGACCTATAATTGAAACTGAGACCTATAAAGACATATCTAGTGGGCCTTGTCACTAGTGAGCATAAATATGTTAAAACTGCAGCAAAACTCTAAATTTCAATGCCTTTCCGCTTGATTACCAAAACAATTTAGTCTTAAAATTATTCAACTGCAATAAATAAACAAACAAATAAATAAATAAATAAGAGAAGAGGTGAGGAACAAAGAACATGCAAAACAACCAGATAACAAATTAAATGACAGAAGTCCTTATATATCAAAAATAACATTGTATGTAAATGGATTAAATTCCCCATTTAAAATATATAGACTAGCTGAATGGATTTTAAAAATGCTAACAATGTGCTGCCTACAAGAAACTCAATGCACCTGCAAAGACACACATACATTGAAAATGAGGAACGAAAAAAAAGTATCCCATGGAAACATAAATTGAAAGAGAGCATGAGTAGCTATACTTATATCAGTCAAAACGAACTTTAAGTTAAGAACTGTAAAAGACAAAAAAGAACATTATAATAATAATAACTGGGTCAATGCCATAACATAATATAACAATTATAAATATACACCCAACACCAGAGCACACAAATATATAAAGCAAATATCATTAGATATAAAGGGAGAGAGACACTCCAAGATGGAAACTTTATTATTCAACTCTCAGCATAGAGAGATTATCTATGATAGAAAAATCAAAACTGAAACAATGAATTTCAACTGTACCATAGAATAAATGGACCTAACAGACATTTACAGAATATTTCACCCAAAAGCTGCAGAATACACATTCTTTTCATCAACACATAGAAAATTCTCTGGGATTAATCATATGTTAGAACAAAAGACAAGTTTCAAAAATTGAATAGCAAGTCTCTTATCTAATCACAAAAGAATAAAAGTAGAAATAAAAAACAAGAGGAATATTCAAAATTATACAAATACATGGAAATTAAACAACCTGCTCCTGAACAGCCAATGGGTAAAATACATAATAATTAATTTTTTTTATTACAGAGCTATTCACAATCGCAAAAACTGAACCATTTAAAAATTTTTTGAAACAAATGAAAATAGAAGCAGACACAGCGTATCCAAACCTATGGGACACAGGTGAAGGTTAATAAAAGACAAAGTTAGAGCATTCAGTGTCTACATCAAAAACTAAAAAGTTTTAAATAAAAACCCTAACAATGCCTCTCAAGGAACTATTAAAAAATGAACAAAACAAACCCAAAATTAGAGGAAAGGAAAGGATAAAGATCAAAGCAGATCAAGTAGATAAAATTGAGACTAAACACTTTACAAAAGTTCAACAAAACAAAAAGTTGTTTTTAGGATTAAAACAATTGATAAACTATTACCTAGACTTAGGAAAAAAAAGAGAGAAAAGATCCAAATAAATAAAATTCAAAACAACAACAACAAAAAGAGATGTCACACTGGTTACTATAGAAATACAAACAATTCTTAGAAACAACTATGGACTCCTATATGCCAATAGTTTTGAAAACCTAGAGGAAATTGATGAATTCTTGGACACATACAATCAACCAAAATAGAACCAAGAAGAAATAGAAAACCTAAACAGACCAATAACAAGTAATAAGATTGAATAAGTAGTGAAACGTCTCCCAACATAGAAAAGTCCAGGACCGGATGGGTTCGTCAGTGGATTCTACTGAAACATGAAAGAAAATCATTGTTAATTTTTCCTCCACTATTCCAAAACAACAACAACAACAACAACAAAAAAGGAAGGAACTCTTTCTAACTTAATCTATGAGCCAAGGATAACCCTGATACTAAAACCAGACAAAGATACAACAGTAACAAAAAGCTACAGGTCAACATTTCTAATAAACATAGATGCAAAAATTCTCAACAAAATGCTAGCAAAGTAAATTTAATGATACATCAAAAAGATAATACACAAAGTGTAATTTGTTCTAGAAATGCAAGGATGGTTCAACATACTGAAATCAATAAAAGTGATACATTACATCAGCAGAATGATGAACAAAAGCCATATAATTGTCTCCATAGATACAAAAAATAAAATTCGACATCATTTATAATAAAAATACTCAATAAGTTAGATATAGAAAAAAGTAACTTAGCACAATAAAGTCCATAAATGACAAACCTACAGTTAACATCATACTGATCAAGCTTTCAGTTTTTTCTCTAAGAACTGCAACAACACAAAAGTTCCCGTTCTCACCACTCTTATTCAACATAGCCCTAGACATTTTAGCAGGAACATTTAGGCAAGAGAGAGAAATAGAGTGTATCCAAATTGGAAAGATGATGGTCAAATCATCCATTTCCATACAACTTGGTCTTATGTATAGAAAAACCTAATAGCTCTAACAAAATACTCTTAGAACTAGTAAATGAATTCATTGAAGTTGAAGGATGCAAAACCAACATACAAAAATTAGTAGTGTTTCTATATATAAACAATAAATTAGCACAAAAAAAGAAGAAAATTCCATTTACAATTGCTACACAAATAAAATAAAATACCTAGGAATACATTAACTCAAGAAAGTGAAAGACTTCTAAAGGAAAACCACAGAACATAAAAACATTGAAGAGAATAAAAACAAATGGAAAGACATTCTACTCTTATGGATTGGAAGAATTAATATTGCTAAAATCACCATACTACCCAAAGCAATCTATGGATTAAATGCAATGTGTATCAAAATACTAACAACATTCTTCACAGAAATAATTTTAAGAAAAAAATCTCTTAAAATTAGTGTGAAACTATAAAAGAATGAACCGCCAAAGTAATCCTAAGTTAAAAAAATCCGAAAGCATCACACTACTACACTTCAAAATATAATACAAGAATCTAGTAACAAAAATAGCATGCTACTTGCATAAAGACAGATATATAGACCAATGAAACAGAATAGTGAACCCAGAAGTTTATCCTCATATCTACAGTCAATTGACTTTTGACAAAGCTGCCAATAAGATTGATTGAAGAAGGACAGCCTCTTCAACAAATGGTACTGGGAAATGTGGATATCCATATGCAAAAAAAAAAAAAAAAAATGGGGCTAAATCTCCATCTTTCACCCACAAAAATCGATCCAAAATGGATCAAAGATCTAAATGCAAGACTTGAACCTATAAAAGTACAGGAAAAAAGCCTAGGAGAAATGTTTCAGGACATTGGCTTAGACAAATATTTCATACATAAGACCCCAAAAGCAAAATTAAACAGATGGGTTTATGTTAAACTAAAAAGATTCTGCACACCAAAAAAAGCAATCCAGAGTGAAAAGACAGTTCACAGAATGGAAGAAAATATTTTCAAGCTATTCATCTGATAGTGAATTAGTATTCATAATATACAAGTAACTTTTTTAATTTTTAATTTTAAACATGTGGGGTACAATTCAGGGTTAGGTATAAAGTTTTCATTATGCAGATATGCTTGTTGATGAGGTGTGCCCCCTTTTCCCCTGGAAGTTTCCCACTATTGCCAATTCCTTTCTTATACTATTATGATAATTGTTCAAGGTCTGCTTATGCATGAGAACATGTGATACCGGGTTGTTTCTGTGATAGAACACTCAGTATTATTGACTCTAAGTCCATCCATGTTGCTGTGGAAGTTCATAATTTTGTCCTTCTTTATGACTGCATAATATTCCATCATGCGTATGCATCACATTTTTTTAAACCAGTCCTCTTTTGATGGGCAGTATGGTTGTTTCCATGTTTTTGATACTGTAAATAATATTGCAATAAACATGCGTTTGCAGGCCTTTTTCATAGAATGATTTGAGTTATCCTGGGTATATTCCCAGTAAGGGGATTGTGGGGTCATATGGAAGGTCAATTTTTAGATATTTTATGAATTGCCACACTGTTTTCCACAGAGGTTGTACTAGTTTACTCCCACCAACAGTGTAGAAGTGTTCCCTTTTCCCCACATTCTCTCCAGCATCTGTTGGTTTTTGGCTTGTTGATGATGGACATCCTGACTGGAGTTAGGTGGTATCTCAGTGTGGTTTTAATTAGTGTTTCTTTGATGACTAGTGAGGCTGAGCATTTTTTAATGTATCTATTGGCTGCTCATATGTCTTCTTTTAAGAAGTGTCTATTCATATATTTTGCCCATTCTGTAATGGGGCTGTTTGTGTTTTTCTTTTTGGCACATTTGAGTTCCTTGGAGATCCTAGATGTTAGGCCTTTGTTAGATAAACAGTTGGCAAATATTTTTTTCCCAGTTTGTGGACTCTCTCCCTGCTGTCTTGATGATTTATTTGACTTTGAGGAAGCTTGTCAGTTTGATGAGGTCCCACTTGTCTATCTTATCTCTTATGGCATGGGCACTTGGGGTTTTGAGCAGTAGTTGGTTGCCACTTACAATTCCCATAAGGGTGTCTCGCATTTTCTAAGGTTCTTATAGTTTGAGATTTTATGTAGGTCTATGATACATTTAGAGTTGAGTTTTGTGGACGGTGACAGGGATTTTAATCTTCTTCATGTGGTCAGTCAGTTTTCCCAGCACCATTTACTGAATAGGTTCTCCTGTTCCATACTGATGATAATGTAGAGAAAAGGGAACTCTGATACACTGTTGATGGGAATGTAAACTAGCAGAGTCACTATGGAACAGTATGGAGGTTCCTTAAGAAATGGCAATGGAACTTGTCAAAAGAAAATAAATCATTATATTGAAAAAAACATTTACACCCCTATGTTTATTACAGCAGTATTCACCATATCCAAGATGTGAAATCTACTTAGGTGTTTTAGGTAATGAATGGATAAAGAAAGAGATGAATGGACTAAGAAAATGTGGTATGCTATTCATCTATAAAAAAGAACGAAATTCTGTCATTTGTAACAACATGGATGGAATCGGAGGACATTATGTTAAGTGAAATAATCCAGGAATAGAAAGTTAAACACCACATGTTCTCACTCATATGTGGAAGCTAAAGAAAAGTTGATCTCATAAAAGTAAAAAGTAGAACAAGATATTATAAGCTAGGAAGGGTAGGAAGAATGGAGGGACAAGGAGATATTTGTTAAAGGATATAAAATTCCAGCTAGATTGGGGAAATAAGTTCTAGGGTTCTGTACTAACAGTAGGATGACTATAGTTAACACTAATTTATTATATAGTTTTTAATAGCTATATGGAGGATATTGAACATTCCCAACACAAGAAAATAATACATGTTTGAGATGATTTATATGCCTATTATCCTGATCTGATCCCTATACATTATATGTGTGAAAACATTATATATGCCACAAATATGCATACTTGTTATTTGTGAATTAAAAAATAAAATTTTAAAAATGAAATACAGTTTTTGCTATATCCTTCTACTTTATTTTTTCCCTTTAGGGAAATGTATGTTTGGGGGTGGGGAAGTGACTGTTTGCCTACATATTCTCCCACATTATTCACTATGGGTGGGAACTTCTCTGCTTCTCTAGGGCCTGAGGCTTTAGTCAATCATGTTTCAACACTGTTGTAGGCTACAATTCTGGGGTTTTGGGATGCTGACTATGTTTCTTTGAGCTGCTGATGCACTTCATTCTCTTTGGCCAGGAGAATAGGTATCTATTTGTTCTCTGACTTTTTAGGTATTGCCTTAATAATAAAAAAAAAATTAGGGGGAGTCATTAAGTGCACAGAGTTCACATGTGTTAAGGAGAAGTGGTGATAATTGTAGGATGTGGTAGTAAATCTGTGTGGGGTAGATAATGGTCAGGAAAACTTCATACTAATCAGAGACTTCTGCATCCTGAATAGGTTCTCCTGTTCCATACTGATGATAATGTAGAGAAAAGGGAACTCTGATACACTGTTGATGGGAATGTAAACTAGCAGAGTCACTATGGAACAGTAGGGGGTTCCTTAAGAAATGACAAATGGAACTTGTCCAAAGAAATTAAAAGCAGAACCCTTAGAGTCAAAAGTTTTGACACTAATCCTAATTATCTAACTCTATAACCTTGGGTACCCTACTTAATCTCTTTTTTTTTTTCCAAATGAAAATGGAAATAATACAAGTTCTTGCCTGGTAGCCTAATTATAAAGAACTAAGCCTTTTTATTGGTTAAAAAATAAGCTTGCTCTGAAAGTCTGTTTGACATACAGCCTTCAAAAGTCAAGCACTGTAAGAATGATATACCTTAATTTTTAACCACCATTGATCCATCAGTAAACTAGATTTGATTAACGTTTCTTTTTTGTGATGGCCCAAATATTGCCTTTCATTCATTTTATTCATAAATTCTGCCCTCAATTTTTATAATACATAAGGACTTTTGTTCTTCCACAGATTGGCTTTTTTAATATGTGAAGGCAACTGTCCTTCTCATTAGTTTTCACCCGTCTAGGATAAATTGTCCCAGCAATATTAAAAGAAAAATATCAAATCCTGAAGTCATGTTTTTCTCTTCCTCCTCTTCCATATATACTCGAGTTTATAGTAACTTATTAAAACATATTACCCAGAATATTCCAATAAATACAAAGTGCAACTGAACTTGTACTTCTATTAATGGACTCTAAGAATTTACTGGCCTTTTCAGCACTCTTAACACACTGATGATGGAAGTCAGTTTTAAGTCACCTAAACTTCTAAAGGGATTTGATTATATTCTTACATATCTTGCATTTGTGCAATTAATTTTTGAACTTATATACTGAATTTATACGTACCTTGGTTAAATTATATTTATTAACTTCAGTTGATTCAGCCTCATAATTATAACCTGTTGAGAAATTTTGGATCTTTGATTTGACCATTCAATATATTTCTTCCACCATTGTGTAACCCTTAATAGTTACAAGTATGCATCTTTATTGTATCCTTTATAAAAATGTTGTCCCCAGTTTCTGGTTAAATTTGATAAATTAAATAGAATTATTTATCCAAGCTTCTTTTAAAAAATCTGTTAAAATGTCAGTTGATAAAGAAAAAGGTAAGCACCCATAAGGGCAAGGAAAATGGAAGAGGAGAGATGTTAGCATATATTCGAAAGATAAACAGTAGATGGAAGAATGGTAGCTGATTTAGAGTAGAGAGACCTGAAACTAAATTGCTTGCATAAAAAGCACTGGAACTGCAGACAACAGATACTTTTGGAAGCTATGAACAGGTTTGGGGCAGGAAAACAGAGTACTGTTTAAGTTCTACAGAAGTGTAAGTGTGACTTTCAAATTCTCTTTCTCCTCTCATCCATCCTGATGATTTACCATCCATATGGTACTGAAGTCTTGTCTTCCTTCTCCATAAACACTCCAGTTTATCAGTAACATATTACAGTATGCAACCCAGAAAATTCCATTTCAAAATCAAGTTTGAGAGGTCTTGAATTTGGAAATGGTATTCATAATTATGGGTGGAAGTGACATGCCATACTGAAAGCAAAAAGATGCAGTTAAAATCATAAAAGCAAATGATGAAAGCATTCCCTTCCTCCAGCCAGCACAATTTTTTTTTGTTGTTGTTCAGGTTCAAAATGTCCAGGCAGAGGATTAGGATATTCCTCTACAGAGTACTACCACAAAAGAAAAGATTTAGGGACCCTGAAACATAAAGTATCCATTCAGCTTCCCAGTGCCTCATTCAAATATGAATGAACAGTCTAGAATCAAGAAGTATATACAGAAAACCATGATATATAAGGTAGAAACCAATAAAAATTTTAAAAAGAAGGGAAAAGTAACTCAATGAAAACCAAAAAATATAAGAATAGCATTTTAGGTTTATCTATTACAATTTATTATATATATACATATTTTATCTCTATAGTGATGATAAAATATAGTGAATTCATAAAACAAGAAAATGTAGGATGCTATAAAAAGAAAAGACAGAATAAGAAAGAGTTCTTGCAAATGCAGTGTGTGTGTGTGTGTGTGTGTGTGTGTGTGTGTGTGTGTGTGTATATATATACAAAAAAAAATTTAAAATGCAGTAGAATGAAAGATTTTAAAAAATCCCTAGAAAGTAGAACAAAAAGACAAAATATGTCCCATGACTGACTAACAAGGGTTCCACAAAGATAAGAAAGAAAAAGAGGTGGTGGAGGAATTTAAAAGTGATGACACTGGATAATTTCTCATTAAAAATAAATACAAGATTATTGAGAAAAGGTAAAAAAAAATCCAGATCTTTAGATGATTAAAGGTAAAAATAGAACACCAAGACATATTATTATGATATTTCAGCATCTTGGGAACAAAGGAAGTTCTCTTTATTCAAGAAGTGCCAGAGTGAGAAAGAAAAGGCAGGTTTCCCAGATCACTTGGAAGCTTCATGACACTTGCCATCTCCATGTGCTAGATTTTCCGGAATACTGAAAACAAGGGAATGATGAAGTAACACCTTCAAAATTCTAGGCGAAAATTATTTCCAGTCTAGAATTAAAAATTATAAATTATAAAAACAGACAAAAAAACCACAAACAAAGTCTTCTAAAAAAACTACCAGAGGACTAGAGGACATATTATTGCCAAGAAAGAAAGAACGAAAGGAAGGAAGGAAGGAAGGAAGGAAGGAAGAAAGAAAGAGAATAGCACAAAAAAATGAAAGCAATGGAATTTGCTGACCTAGTCTGGTCTCAGCAGCTGGCTCTGCTTCAAGCTATGGGCTAGGCTCAAACCTGTTCTGTGTGTTAACTCTGGAGCTCTGGGTAAAGGGGAAGAATACCAGGGAAGGTCTTCTCATGCTTGGACTTCACAGTGCAAGAGGAAAAGTCCCATCAGCCAAACAAGTTTCAAGCCTCTAGTTATGTCAACTTGCTAACTGTTCCAAAGGTTCTCAACAGGGTAAATTTTATTCCCTTACCCAGGAAACATTTGTCTATGTCTGGAAACAAGTTTGGTTACTACAACTTGGGATACGTTGCTAAAACATAAGTCTTCACAGCAAAGAATTCTCTATCCCAAAATTCAGCTCAGTGCTAAGGATGAGGAACTCTTCCTCAACCTAACCGCATTAATAAGCACAATATCAAACATGAGGAAAAGTCCACCAAGGTCTTATATGGGGGTAAAAGCATGGAAGTATAATACTACTTCAAGAAAGAAAAATAATAGATAATTTGATCTAATATATGAGTGTATAATAGATTTATGATTCCCTTCAAAGAATGTGGATAAATCTTTCCTGGTAAGTAGGTGTGACCTTTATTTCTAGGAAGGAAACCAATGATCATCACTGCATTTCATTGATTCCAAGATGCACATTTCTTTCTCACATTCTAACATCACTAAAGTAACAACGCATCTTACAGCCAATGTATTAAAAAAACATTATATCATATTTTAATTGGCATTTCAGAAACTTTTAGTGAAAAACAAAATAATTTTAGTGTCTCTTATCATTTATGATGTACCAATTTAATGAAACATTAATGCTTATAACGTACTTGCCCTATAATAGAAAGTCAATTCAAAAGTACTGTTGGAAGTAGAAATAATTGGTTTTGCAATTATAGGTGAGTATCAGAAAACTGGGAGTGTTCTGTTTATGTTATGTATACATAAACAATAGTCTTCTCTTTTAACATGGCTTGTAAGAGGAAGAATGACAATACAGACATTGATTCTTCGGATTCTAGAGCTACATTTAATAGCAATTATGGATAGTATAACCCTGTAGTTAAAAAAAAAAATGTGGGCTTCAGCCTCTGAAGTTAAATGAAACAATGAAAACACTTAGAATGTTATTTGACATATAATAATTACACAGTAAATAGTTATAGCCGGGCTCGGTGACTCAGCCTGTAATCCCGCACCCTGGGAGGCTGAGGTGAGTGGATTGCCTGAGCCCGCGGGTTCGAGACCCGCCTGGGCAGGCGAAACCTCATCTCTACAATAAATCAAAAAAATTAGCCGGGTGTGGTAGCGCGCACCTGTAATTCCGGCTACTCGGAAGACTGAGGTGGAAGGATAGCCGGAGCCCAGCAGGTCAAGGCTGCGGTGGCCGGGAGCGGCCACTGCACTCCAGTCTGGGCGATTGAGTGGGACTCCAACTCAAAAAAAAAAAAAAAAATATATATATATATATATATAGTGTCACCACTCTATGCCTGGTACTGTAATAATTGTTTAATATACCTATTCCACTTAAATCTCCCTATAGTCTAAGAGATAAAATATTTATGTTTTTCAAAAAAAAAGATCCAAGGTGGAATGAGATTAAATAATCCCAGTTATTGACACAGCTGAAAGTGTGTGTGTGTGTGTGTGTGGTTGGAGAGAGGGATTTAAAATTCACATCTGTGATCTTAGTGACTTTGCACTCTTGCCCTTCTCTTTCTTTGTGGTATCATGATTCTCCTTTGAGCCTCTCAGCATGCATAAGCAATATCGGGGAGTTATTCTTCTACTTATACATATAATGAAAACATCCGGAGCAGTGGTTTCTGACTAGATTCCTTCATTCACTTGAAAAGAGGACAAAAAAGGAGGCAGGAGGCCACACAGAAAGATAAAACAATCAATAGTATCCTTTCTACATATTGTACCTTATAAGAAATATTAATGAAAATAACAGACACTCAATTGTTCTTCCTCATTCTACTTCTTAGTGGAATGCCCAGTGTGATCTTTGAAAATATCTGTAAAAGCAAACCATGATACAGCTTATAAAATTTATCCAATCTAATAAAAATGTTAGCTAAAGATAACATTACATTGGTTAGTCGTCAGCAGTAATTTAGTACTGTGCAATCTTGGGTAAATAATGATGTTCTCTGTTTCATCAATGTAAAGTGAAACATTTGACATTTTTTCTAGCTTGAAAATTAAGTGATTTGGTGGGTGAATAACTGAAGAGCAGCAACATTTTAAGACAATTGATGTATTTTATTAGGCGCATTGATACTAATTACAGTATTTTTTCAGTTCATTAATATGTCACCAAAAATTAAACTTAATGGCTTCATAATATTAAAACAATAGGCTTGTTTAATTATTAAGTTGACAACATTGTCGTCATAGAATCTCTATTTTGGTTTTCTTACCTACAAAATGAGGAGACTGTTTTTTGTTTTTGCTAAGTCATACAATATATGAAATATCATCTGTAAAGTGGCTCACCATTCTTGCACAGAGAACATATTTGGTGAAATGGTGCTAAGATATATTGCACATGGTTTAGACTCCTGGCAACTATTAACTAAATTTAGAAGCCTGAAATTATGTTTCCTTATCGGGCTTGGACTTAATGCACCTTTTCCTTAACATACATAAACACAGCAGACTAATCAGTGCATTCTCTTTTGGAGTTCAGAAACATATTCATAAGGTAATGGTGAAGTCAGCATTCATAAAGGGAGGTTAAAAAAATCTTGTGAAATATTTAAAGAAGACAAATGAGTAACACTTTAGGCTTCAATATTTAGTCCTCTAGAACAAAACTTATATAAAACCTCCCATTAAAATCTCCTGTGAGCACCTTATATATTTGTTTATATGAAAATGCAATTTTTCCTTATACTCTAAATTGCCATGAATATAAATACGTATTATTGTAAATAGGTAGACCATGGAAATTGATTACATTTATAAAGGAGAAAAAAATCACATAACAATAACACTTATTACCATGGCTACGTAAGGGGGAAAAATTATATGTTATTACAGCAAAAGAGCAAAAAATAGATTTAGTGATGAAAGATAAGAAAAGTCATGAGGGAATGTCTCTCTCCTCCCTTGACGAATGTTTCAGCCATTTCTTATGTTTGTGTTTGCAAGCAGATCAAATTCATTTCTAGCTTCATTCCTAGCACATTTCTGCTTCTGAGTTAATATTTTAAGATTGACTATGACTTGGATCAGCTGCCTTTCCAACTAGATCTGGAGATGTGTAGGTGCATACCAATGAGGATTTACAATCCATTTTAATAAGGTCCAGGGCCATGGAAGCAACAGTCCAGGGCCATCACAGAAAGTTCCTGTCCATTGTTAGGATTATTTCCTCTGTTAGTTTTCATGTGTTTTGTCTTTTTCTACTGAGTTACCATTAGGTACTAGGCACAGTTCTGGCATTGTGGAAAGTGAGAGAAAAAAGTGGTTGGTACCAGACTGTGGCTATCGTAATATAGCTTCAGGTTCTTGAGAATCAGATTTTTGATTGATTTATCTTTGTATTTAGAATGAATGCTGTTTGCCAACTTAAGAATGCTATTACCAATGATTAAGTGATGTGCCTAGGAATAATTCTTCTTCAGGGCTTTATTTCAAATTTCAAAGGATATGATAATGTCATGTCAGCCTAATTTTGGCCATATAATCATAATCAAGCTGAATCCAGAAACGATGCTAATGAATGGGGAGAAAGAGCCATAAACTGGGATAGTAAGATATTAAGATGTTTAAATTGGATTTTCAGTCTTGACTATATAAGACTGTGGGCCACAAAGTTCTCTTAATTACTCAACCTCTCTGGATGGCCAAGATTTGATTGACACAGTGATTCTCTATTTTGACTGCACATAACAATCGCCATAGAAGTCTGCAAAATATGCTACTGTATACACACTCCCAAATCATTTAGTGAAAATCTTGTAAGGAGTTCTAAGTGTACAAATTTTTAAAATATCTCCCAGGGTGTTCTAATGGAAACAAGGATTAATACCATTGTGTGTCTGACTCTTAAGAGTCTTTTCTGACAACTCAGTGAGTATGTGCCAGTGGGTGGGGATGGGGTAGAAGGGTGGGTTGGTGAAAAAATACAGGGAGATTTAGCCTTCCTTCCTCCTTTTATTTCTTTCTACCAACTCTTTATTCTGAATTGGAAAATATAGCTTATTTCGAAAATAGATTAGAAAGAGAGAAAAAAGATTCACCTCCCCAAGGTAGGGGAAAGGGCCAAAGCTTAGGAAAACATCGCCTGGTCAGAGCTCAAAGAGCCACATGGCTGGGCCTGGGCTTAACAAAAGCCTCCACTAGCTCTTTTATTTAATCCTTTACTTCTCTTCTTTTTCCTTTGTATTTGACTTGTTTAAGAACCCAAATTCTAGAGTTGTAAGACCATTTTCATGATAAGTGGCAATATCAACCTGAATGTACTGCAAAATCAGATAGAACATTAAAATCAGTGTTTTCTTCATATGAAAACAGAGAGTTCCCTTCCATTTTTTGAGCTGAGTTCAGCACAAGATAAACCATGGTTACCTTGCAAATGGGAAGGAATAGCCATGCTTCTTTTAAGAAAAAAGTAGCTATATAATGGAATAATGATTTCCTGTTGAAAATTCTTTTATTTTTTAAAAATTATTTATGTATTATATTTCAAAGAGATGAGACCTCACTATGTTGCCCAGGTCGGCCATCCAAACTGCTGGACTTACAGGTGAGAGGCACGACATCTGGACTAAATTTTATGTTTTTATTTATATTTAATGAATTACTTTGATTATTCTATGCTGTTTGTGAACTGTGCTTGTGAGGAGCACAGGCCCCACACAGGAGTGATTTCTCCATTTCTCTGACTAAAGAAATCCTGGCACTTACCGTTTTATATTCCAGTGGTGAGAGTCTGAGTTGACAGTCTGGATTAATGAAGCTTTCCGTATCAATCTCAGGAGATTAGCAAATTGTTGGGAAGCGGTGACTGGTGGATAAAACGTTGCTATCTGATGTGCTCAAATTGATACCCGGTAGATATATTTTTTGTGTGTGTCATTGCTTATAAAATTCATGTAGATAAAAATTCTAATGAAGAACTAGCTTTGTTATTTATTTTTGCTTGACTTTACCAAATTTACTGCAACCAGTCATCATCTACTTCATTTACCTCTTTATAGCTCAAAATGAATAACCCTAAATTAATCGACTGATTACAAATTCCTTAATTTAACATAACCCATTTCTCATTCTTTTCAGTTATTTTAACAAGAATTAAGAACTAGACTCATGGGTCTATGCTGTCTGTATTGGCTAGGTGTTAAGTAGATACAAGTCTACATTGCTTCTACTCCTCTGGGGAGTTGTCAAGGAGCACAAAGTTGCATTCATTAAATATCTGAATTACTTGGAAGGTAGATAGGATCCAGTCTGGTCACCCCTGAAAAGTTTACATTATTAATGGCTCAATCTCCCTCCAAGGGGTCTTTGGGTAATCAGGAAAAATCTAATATATCAACCCTCCATCCTGGTTATATAACCACACAGAATATCAGTTAATATATTTATTATTAGATAATAAATTATCTCATTTATTTATTCATTCAATAAGTATGTATGAATGCCTTCTGTGTGTCAGGCACCATCACAGTTCCTGGGAATGAGAAATAAAACACTTTGCATTTGGGATTCTGCTAGCAGAGAGAGGTCAAGTGGTGCTGAGTACAATAGAATAAAATAAAGAGGGCAATGATGGGAGGAAGGGAGAAAGTGTCATTGCCTATAAATGGCAATTAAGAAATTCTTCTCTTTTGTAGTGACCTCTGAGGAGTACTTTAAAGAAACAATGAACAATCAAGCTGATATATGAGGGAGAGTTTCAAGGAGTAGTAACAGAGAATGCAAAGGCCCTGAGGGAGGAAATTCCTTCATATGTTTAGGTAACAGCAGGAAAGTTGGTGTGGCTGAATCTGAATAATGAAGAAACAGGTGTGCAGATGAATTTAGAAGGTTAGTAAGGAACAGGTCATTATAGCCCTCTAGGCTATGGTAAAAACTTTGCCTTTCATTCTGAAAACCACTAGAGATTATTGAACAGATCTCATTTCTATTTCCAAAGGATCAATCCGGTGTCTGTGATATAAATAAAATTTGCAGGCAAACTTTGGAAAAGGGAAACCAGCATGGAGGAAGCAAGAACTGATAATGGTTTGATTTGGGGAAGTGTGAGAGAGCTGGTATGAAGTGGTCACATTCTGTACTTTGAGGATAGAACTGTGAGAATTCACTGGTAATTTGGGTTTGGTGTGAGAAAAGAGAAGTCAAGCATGGGTCTCAGGTTTTTTTCTGGATTATTGTCGTGGGCTATTTCATATATTAGTATCTCAGCCTTGGAAATGAAAAAGAATAGGATTCAAATTCTCCTTCTACCAGTTGATCAACTATGGGTGATTTTCACAAATGTTATAAGCCTCAGTGTTTTCAGTTATTTTAGTGATAATTATTCTAATTTATTAGTGAATCTCCAGGGTTGAAATCAAGCAATACTCATAACTATGTTAAACTCTCCACTATTACATCTTCATTTTCACAATAATCCTGTGAAAAAAGTGATGTTAGTTTCATACATATGAAGAAACTATACCTGAAAAGAATACAGAATTTGTTCAAGGTCACACAGAGCTAGATCTAGGATTTAAAATCAGGTCCGTTTAAATCTGAACCCAAGTCCCCAAACACTATGTTAACAACCACAAAAACATCAGTGATTTGTATAAAAATAGCTAACATCATACAACATGCCATACCTTTTGTCTAATACCTTTATTTATTTCAATTCTTACATTTTCTTGCCAGGTCTAGGTATAATCTTTCTTTTACAAATGATGAAGTAGACTCTCAAAGAGGTCAAGTATCTTGGCCATACCACAGAAGCTATCAGCCAGCCCACCTCAAAGCCTGGCTTAAAACTTAGGTCAACACCAGGCAAAGGTGTCTGATTGACTAATGCCAAAATGTATTTCTACACTAAGGGGTTCACTGTGTATTCCTCCTGTCAATGTGGTACAGGGTGTGGGCAGGGGGTAGAGCAAAATGTGGAGATTCTTATGAGAACCCCCAGAGCTCTGAGAAATAGTAGGTACCTTCACATCTAAGATGGCAGAGCAATAAGCAAGGACTGACCACTTCACTCTCTGGCACGTTTCTCTGAAGTTAATATTGCAAGATGTTAGTCTGCTTCTTCCTCCGTAAACAGAATTTATTGCATTTTTTTCATTGCTTTCATTTTTCAGAGATGATGAAGTATTTATCAGAAGACATGCTTTTGCAATTCATAAGTACTCTCCTTTCAAAAGCAAATCCAATCATTTCATGTTGAAAGGGGGAAAAAAAGAGTACAAATAAAAATCTGGCTATGATTGGATGTTTTTTTTCCCCTCAGAGAAATGAGAGCAAAAAAAAAACAAAAACAAAAACCCCACCAACTATTTCAAAGACAAAATCTGACTGCATTTGGAGGATAATAAAGAAGAAAAATGTAATTTATTATAAAATAACAGTGATAGATTGGTTTTCTTTTGTTTCAACTTCAGTGGTTAGGAAGTCCCAATATAAATCATACTGAATGTTTTTGCAGGGATCTTGTAGTTTATTTTTGCCACAATTTAGTAAAAAATCTCAAATGAATGAAATCAATCCTTTATGAGCTTACTTTTTAGGAAAACAGCAATTAGGCAATTCTAGAGATAGCAGTGGTTAGAATTCTTTAAAACTGCTGTTGGTCATTTAAGCTGGAGAAAGCCATTGGTTCTGACTGTAAAAATCTAGGACACTTGTGAGTTACAGAGCTATTTATGTGCCTTCTGAAGCACCGTGGGAAAGGCTATAAAGGGAACAGGCAGAATGCTTAATAGCAGTCAAGTTAGGATGTCTTATTAAGGGTGCAAACATTCATCGAACAGTCTCAATGTAGCAGACACACTTCTAGGCATTCACATATGCTAACTAACTCTTATAGCCACTAGCAAAACAAGACAGGTCTTGTGATTCCCATTTCAGAGATGAGGAAACAGAGTCTCAGTTGATGTCTAAAACATATACCTAATATCTTTCAGAACTGATGGGATATACACTCACATCTTTATGACTCCTATTCATGGCTACTGTGCATTGCACTGCTTTCTCTTAGCATCATAACCCTTACTTCCTCCTTTGTAAAATAGGAGAAGGTGTTTTCTAAAGAGATTCAATTTTTATTAACTTGTGTAAAGCATCTAGTATACTACCTGGCACATTTTAGTTTACTTTTTCCCCCTTTACTAAGAATGCTTCTTTCTGTATCACACAGAGCTATCCAGAAGTACTGAGAAGCAAATGTCAGAATTCCTAATGACCTCTTGTTATTGGCAAGTAGAAAGTTTAACTTAAAATATATACGTATGTGTGTATATAGTCAACTTTGTATATATATATATGTGTGTGTGTGTGTGTGTGTATTTACATATATTGATACTATATGTATGTTTATATACACCTAAAATTTAAAGATTTTTTTATTTTGTGCATGTACCATTCAGATTGTACCTGAGAAACAGAACCAGTAGAAAAGAGATTCAAGATAGATAGAGATATAGGTATATATCTGCTTCTCTGGTAGAATCCTGACTGACATAAATAATATATTTATGGGCATGTGTGTATGTATATATGCATATATACAAAAAGAGATTTATTTCAAAAAATTGGCTTACAAAATTGTGGGTCCTGTCAAGTTAAAAATGCATAGGGCAGGCTGGCATCTAGACTCTCAGGCTGCAGTCTATACACACAATTTCTTTTTTCTTGAGGAAACCTTACTTTCCTTCTTAAGGCCTTTCAACTTATTGGAATTGGTCCATCTAGATGGTCAAGAACAACCTTTGCTTAAAGGCACTGATTCTAGATGTTAACTTCTTCCATGAAATACTATCACAACAATGCCTACATGAGTGATGAAATAACTGGGTGCTACAGCCTAGTCAAGGTGACACATTAGACTGTACATCACAGTGTTATTTGCTATCCTGTGTTAGCAATAAGACATTGCCTGAATTGTTTTTTATCATATTTAATAATCAAAGATCCAGCTTATAAGTTTTTCTTTGAGAATCTCCTGCAGGAGTGAGAGAAATGGTGGAAGAAAAGCACTGTTCTTTTATTATATCTGCACGTATTTCCTAAAAAGTAATTATTGTCACATTTGTTCTTATTTATTGAATTATTTGCAAAAAGCCCCAAATTCAATATTTTCTTGAAGGCAAACACTTGTTAAATTATTCATTGTGTTACTTTCTAAGAATAATTAGATTACCTACTGCCTATATCAGCTAGGAGACTGTAACACCAAAATTTGAGAACATATAACAATTTATATGTGTTTTTCTTTGATTAGTCTATCCTGTACTTGGGAAGGGGAATATGATCAGTTCTCAAAGCAATTTGTAGAGTATGCTTTATGTTGATGAAGACTGAGATTTTTAAAAAGTTGATCAGGAAAAATCTCATTGACTAGTTGGTATTTGAATAAACATCAGAAGGAAATGAGGAGGAAAGCCATGTTGTCATCCGGGCAAAAAGCATTTCAGGCAAAGTCCCTGCAGTAGAAGCATATGTGGTATGCTCCGGAAACTATGAAGTAGTAGTGTAGCTAGAGGGGAATTAATGA
The DNA here is from genome assembly GCA_963574415.1 of Tarsius wallacei. Taxonomy (NCBI): domain Eukaryota; kingdom Metazoa; phylum Chordata; class Mammalia; order Primates; family Tarsiidae; genus Tarsius; species Tarsius wallacei. The sequence continues at coordinate 21,726 of CAUYQG010148145.1, forward strand.
GAGGACAGTGGCAATAACACGATCAAAACTTTTTTTTAATAAAGCTTGATTTGTACAGACATAGGATTCCTTGTGTTTAAATAGGTTGTTTTCTAAAACTGTAGTACTATCTTCCCTATATCCACTGGAGGATATATGAGAGGAACCCCCTAAAAAAAATCTGAAATTATTTTTTGGAGGGCAGGCTCCTTGTAGTACAGACTTCCCCACTAGATAAGTGTTCTAGGAACTCACTGACATCAGTGTACCAGCTAGTATTGTTGTGAGAGGCTACGTTCAGCTACAGTGAATTTTGGGGGAGAGATGTTACTAGCATTGCAGCCAAGCCAATGTGCTGCTCAGCTCCTTCAAAGAAGCCTGTGCAAGGAGTGTAGTTAGATGAAGGGCCTTCGTTACTGCCCTTCTGTTCTGTGTCCATATCCTTCTAGAGGTTATACTCCCATTGGGCTATTCCTAGCCAGTGACTGTGCATTGCCTGGGCACTAGTTCTGGCACATTTTTGTTGAACACAAGTCCTCTACCATGGAATTCAAGGATTCAGCATTGGTTTGGCTGAAACTTGGAACTCTATGGCAATCAGATTCTTCCAACTCATTTCTTCTTCCTTCCTCCTGTCTTTGCACACTTATCAGACCTGCATTGCAACTCTGCATTGAAAGCTCTTCCTGCCTACTCTCCCTTCCTTCCTGTTTATTTGTCCTTCACTGGCCTTCCCCCATTGAATCTTTTGAATGTTTAATATTTTTATAGCATCTATTTTTCAGAAGATTTAAACTGACACACTGGACTTGGCTTCATATTATTGCACTTTCTGCACCTTAATTTTGGCTTGTTATGCAGCATGCATTGGCTGATTATAAGGAGTGCATGAGGCAAAATTGGACCCAATCTGAAACTTGAATCAAGTGCTGCTGAGCCTAGACTATCACCATTCAAGTTATGAGCATAAATAAATTATTGGAGTATTAAGCCATTGAGATTTGGCATGATTTGTTATACAGAGTGGTTGTGACAATATACATAACACATTTTTGGCTTTTTTTCCCTAAAAATAGATGGAAAACAATTAGAGTTTGAAGTATAAGATGGCATGATTTGAATGATTCTGTTTTAACATGTTCATTTGTTATATTGAAAATAAATGGAAAGAGATAAAGGGTAAAAACAAACAAAAAATCTACTATTTGGCCCCTGAAATAATCCAATCAAGAGAAAATGGTAGTTTTGATCCAAATAGAGAGAAATGTAGAAATAAAGATACTTTTCAAAAATAGAAAAGACAGGATTTATTGATAAGATGATGAGAAGTATGTACTAAAAAGGAGAAAATGAAAACACTAAGGGTTTTGACCTGAACAACTAGAATGATTGAATAGTCTTAACTGAGAGAATAATCTAAAGGCTTTAAAAATCCTTGAACTTTTCAATTGCAATTATCTGTATCCATCATGCTTTAACCATCTTCTTCCATGGTTATGTTCTATGCCTTGTTATCACCAATAAATATATCAATTCTAGAATCTAGATTTTTGCCCTACATTAGTAACTATCTCTTATTTTTCAAGTTTACTAAATTTGGTATCCCACTTTGAAAATGTTTTTATGTCATCAAGGACTTAAAAACTGTATGCTATCAATAACATGTTTACTGCTCTTTTTAACATAGGACAGACATTATACTCTTTAATATAAAGACACTCAGCAGTGATACCTCCTGACAAAGTCTCAATTCTGGTTAGCAGCAACTGCTCTCATCTAAGACAAGCTCTTCTCCCAGGTTCAAGCTCATTACTACTGCAATTATCATATCTACCACATGACCAGTTTCTGCCTTGCCTACTAAATTATTTTTATCAGCAGACAGTATGCATCAACAGATCCATTCACCTCTTTCTATGCCAGTATGAATTATGAGCTCTTCTCTCTACCACCCAGGGTGCCCCATGGGTGGAAATACAGGTCAAATCAACCACTTAAATACTTTTTGCCGCCTATGCAACAGCCTGGGTCCCATGAGCCCTAGGTATGAGAAGTCCCTCATCTTCTCACATGCAAAGAGCCCACTGATCCCTATTATTCAGGCATCAAGCCCTTCTTGCCACTATGCCATTGCATCTTTCAAGTCAGCTTGTTACAAATCTGATGATTATGACTGGTCATAGATATGGACCCAAGTCTATAATACTATCGCATATCTTATTGGAGTGTCAGATAGCATATCAGTAAAACGGGAATAATAATATAACTTTAAAGAATTGTCTTGAAGATTAATTGAACTCATACACTAAATAAACCCTTTTTATTTTATTTTATTTTATTTTAGAAATGCCTATCCAGGATGTACTGTGTTTAGATTTCATCAGGACATGTGATCAATGTCTCTAGCGATTATGTTAATAATATATCCAGTTTAACTTTGGGAAACATGCTGAAATAGATAGATCAATGTAAGATAGAGATAAAGATAACAAAATATATACATATGTAGAGATGGAAATATATCACAAAATAAGAACCGTGTTCTCAAGAAATATCTCATTGAGATCTAATCAGTCCCAAATTAACTCATGAATACAAGTAGCAATTATTTTATTTAACACAACACAAAACTGTGCAAACATCATGACTAGTAGGCGAGACCCACAGCATATATAAAAATTTTTATGACCAATAAAACAAAGTAATGAGATGCATAAGATTCAGTGTTTGTTTGTATTAGAGATTCATCACAAAATTGAACTTATTTGAGATATGAAAGTGTTGTTTAAATTTATAAATGAATTACTAAAATTATAATTAAGTAATAATTAAAATTAATTATAATTCTCATTAATATATTAGTACATTTTAAATAAATTGAAAGGTATATATTATATATGCAGCAAAGATATTTGATAACAATCGAATTTCCTGCTTAAGTAGGAATAGACTGGATAGACTGGAATTCCCTTAGCATTACAGTGACTATTTATTAAAAAGCTAAAATAAACTTCAAACTTAACTTTGACACTGTAAAATTATCCCACTTTGGAAAGTAATTGAGCAATCATCTTAAAATTGAATATATATGTGTTTTAAAACTCATGCACTACAGTAGTCACTGCTTCTTAATATTTTTCAAAGATAAATACAGGAATACAAGTTAATATAATAGAGTTTAATGTGCATCAGGAAAAACAAACCTCAAAACACAGTTCTAGGCAAAGTAAGAGATTTAATGAATTATGTTCCAATTTGATGCAAATATTTCCAGGCTAATTTTGACAGAATATTGCTACTTAAATGATATAAAATTAAGAATCTCTGGTTCTCTTATTTTATTTGGGGCTATGATTAATAATGCCTTGTACAAATCTGAACACAGAAAGATTATATACTGTAGATGCAGGAGATCTTCAAAAAATTTTTGACATGTGTAATATTCCAGAGCAAACATTAGCAAACGTTTTGCTAAAGGGCCATGTAGTAAACAGTTTAGTATTAGTAGCTTACAAATGAAATCTATTACACATTTTCTTTGTTATTTTTTCAACCAGACAATACATTAAACAAACAAACATGCATTCTTAACATTTTTTATACTGATCCATTATAAGAACATGCAATAACCCTTCAGGGAGGCTAGGTCCTCAGAAGAAGCATTCAGTACTTAGTGACTGTGATGTTTAATATGCTTTATTCTTGTAAACAAAACTCTTCAGAGTTTCAAATGGGAACTATTCATAAGTCCTCATAGAATATATGTTCAAGAATCATAATCATTCTTAATAAATAACCATTGTCCCTTGGTGTCTGATATGTTATACAAAATGCATTTGATTTCGGAAACTAAGTTTTGAAAAGTACAATGTAAATTTATAGCATACTAACCACTGCTAATTACTTCACTTCTTTGAGAGTGCTCTTTTTATCACTTTTGTTCTTCCAAAATCCTCTTAACAGCCCATATTTAGCAGCACCAAGCATTTCCTTATTTGTGTCATTATAACTGGTTTCCATATCTCTTTTACAATATTATACCAAAAAATGAAAAAAAGCAAACATTGATGGTGAGGTAAGCTTTGTTTTCTGCTGTGCTATGAGAAACTTAACTAGTAAATTCTTGGGGCTTATATTTTATAAAAGTATTAAATATTTTGTGAATATATATATTTTTTACTTTAATAAATCAATGACTATGTGATATAAATATGGGAAGAAAAAAGATTTGAGATTTATTATTTAAATCATATCCTGCTGTACATCAGCATACCTCCACACCAATAGCAAGAGTGATTTATTTTTTTTTCAGTAGGGAAAGAGAGGCATATTTAATACTTAACACATATTTCAGAAGATTTATAAATGGATTCGTATTTTGCCCTAATGACAGCTCATGAAGTTGGCTTTATTACTATATACCATAACTGACAGCTGAAGAAACTGAGTTTCCAGGAGGTTAAGTTACTTAACAGAGGTCTCTCTGCTTCTCAGTGTTCCCTTTTTTCTCAACTCAGCATCAGCAAAATATTCTAACCACAATTTGAGCTGAGAAGATGGAGATGAAACCCTGAGAGTTTTAGTGCATTGTAGGCCAGGGAACAGAGTGTTATTTAAGACTCCATAAAAAATAAGGCAATAATATTAACATTTTTCATTATATAAATTTCATATTAAGTAAATTAATAAGTACATGTATTTCTACTATAGTAGGACAATGTTAGGCTTCTTGGTGGATAGCACAGATATGTAAACACTGTCTCTGACTTCAAGGAGTGTACACATGATCTGGTGAGAAAACACCAATAAACACAGATAATTAACAATTCAGAGCATGATAAATCAATTTGGTTGGATATAAAATAAATACTATATATTCAGTTAAGATATTATACAAATTGCCTTCTGATAAAACGTTCACATCACTTGCTCTTTGCTATGTCAATAGAGATAAAATGTGAGCACAGGAAAAGTAAACTAAATGTTTGACGTTCAATTAAATAACAGAAAAAAATACCTTATAAAAAGGAGAAAATAATATTGTTCTTCAGCCATGTGTTTAAAAAATATTTAATATTTGTTGACTTGAGATTTTTTTTCCTTACATCAACCAATTATCTCATTTTCCAAAACCAAATGGGTGTCCACCGATTCAAGTTAATTCTGACACTAACTATCTCATGTTAGACCAGACCCAACAGGTTAAGGGCTCAGTCCCACAAAACTGCCTACACTTTAGATGCCAGTTGAAAATGTGGTTCCCAGGTTACCTTCATTTCTGTTTGAACAACTGTAAATTCAAAGGTTCCCACAGCATTTCATCAGTTTCAGTGATTCTCTAGCATAACTCACAGAACTCAGAAAACCATTTAACTTACTATTACCAGTTTACTGGAAAGAATACAACTCAGGTCCAGTCAAATGGAAAAGATGCATAGGGCAGGGTGTAGGGGGTGAGAAGATGTGGAACTTCCATGCCCTTTTCTAGTGCACGACCCTCCCAGCACTTTGATGTGTTCCCCAACCTGGAAGCTCTCCAGACTTCATTGTCTAGGGGTTTTTAATGGAGATTTCATTATACAGGCACACCTGATTAAACCATTGGTCTTTGGGATTGAACTTAACTTCCAGCCTTTCTTCCCTCCCTGGAAGTTAGTGTTTCTAATAACAGTTGGATCCTCTGGTAACCAGTGCCTCTCTGAAGCTATCTATGGCCCCACCTAGGATCATCTCATTAGCAAAAATTTAACTATGGTTGAAAAATGACTTGTTATGAATAACTTAAGATTTGTCTATCACTCAGGAAAGTCCAAGCGTTTTAGTAGCTCTTTAATAGGAACCAAGAACAAAGATCAAGTTTTTTGTTTGTTTGTTTGTTTTGTATTATTACAAGACATGACTGAAGAGAAAATATTTATTTATTATCAAAGCTATCAATGTTTGCAGAAACAGCTAAGGGCTAGAAGAAATCATTTTTGATAGCAATAAAAGCAACCTATGCTTCTTTTACAGGGCGGGCAGACGCATTCAGATTTGAGTTTGAGGATGGGGTGATGGGCTCCTCTCCTATATAAGTCAATATTTGTCCAGACAAATATATATTTTTCTGTTAATAAAAGGAAAACTTTTTTTGTTACATTTTTGCCTCTGGGTATATTTTTGCTCAGTGGAACGTTTTAAGGTATAGAACTGGTAAATCAATGAAATGAATATCTTATTATCTATATGTCATTCTAGATAAATCTCTGTATTTCTTCCTGTGCATCTATACTGAATTAAACACAGATATTTTTCACATTGTTGTAGACTTCTAAGTTTATCAAATTATAATTAGAAGCTTTTTTCTCCCCAAGTGACCTAACTGATTAAATTTTTTTCATCTAGAACAGTGTTTAAGGTATATAATAAAGTATAAAGAAAGGAAAGAATTTAAAGGTAGCTAAGTTTGTCTTTTTATTATTTTCTCATTATCATTTTTATGGATATTTTTATCATGTGAGTTTCACATTTTAAAACAGATGAGCCTGCATAATAAACTTAATAAAATTCTCGGTTTAGAGTTTCATGGATCCTAGATTCTATTAAAATTACCTATCATTTAAAATATTATCTACTTCAATATTTAATTTTATATTAACCAATCACCTGAAAAAATTTTATCAACTTCTTTCTTTCTTTTTTTTTTTAAGTTGGAATCTCACTCTGTCAGCCAGACTGGAGTGCTGTGGCACACTCCCGACCACGGCAGCCTCTACCTGCTGGGCTCCAGCAATCCTTCCGCCTCAGCCTTCCAAGTAGCTGGAACTGCAGGTGCACACTACCATGCCCGGCTAAATTTTGATTTATTGTAGAGATGAGGTCTTGCCAAGTTACCCGGTGCGGGTCTCGAACCCACGTGCTCAGGCAATCCACTCACCTCGGCCTCCCAAAGCCCTGGGATTACAGGCTGAGCCACCGAGCCCGGCTCAACTTCTTAAAAAGTGTCTTCTTTATCACATATTTGGTGTTCACGTATTTGAGGGAGGTTGAATTTCTAAGACTCATAAGATTTTCTTCTGTTTTGTGAAGGGAGAAAATCTTGTGATATGCCTGGATGCATGGCCAGGTGACAAGGGTGATCAAATCCAGGAAAAAGACTGACTTCAGGACTGAGAGCTTTGGTTCAGACATTTTGTTTCTGAGCACTACGTATTGAATAGTTTGAGTTAAAATAGAGTTCAGTGGAAAATAACAACAAAAAAAAGAGGTTGAACTCTAGAATCAAGTGCATTCACAGAAATTTAATTAAAATAAGACCTATCGTAGAAATTTCTTGAGCAGATTCCAAAGCTAAGAACCAAGACAACCATGCCAGCCTAAAACCTGAGAAAACCAGAGATTGCAGCGTGAGTTTCGGAAATGAATCTCTCTCCAAGAGGATCCAAAACCCTCACTGACAAAACTTCATGATCTGAAATAGTTTATTGTTGTACAACTCTATTAATGTTTTCCATGCATTGCTAATAGGATAACAAAAATATATATTATCCCTCAAAATTACTCCATATTGCCCCTATGTTTTCAAACACAATCAAGAAGGAATACATAATCTGAATAACCCTGTATAACACAAGATATTGCATCTATAATTTTTTCTAAAGAATATTATATATATAGGTGGTTTCACCAATACATTTCAAGGAATAACTAATGCTAATCCCACATTAACTCATGTAAAGAACGGAATAAGAAGAGGTTCTTCAACTAATTTTATGAAGTTGAGTTAAATATGATAACAAAACATCTTAGCATTGCAACCAAGGAAAATGGACAAAGTGTAAATATCACATAAACATCATCCCCTCAAGTTAAAATTATATTAAATGAGTAATATAAGACGAAGTTGGATTGGTTTCAGTATAACAAGGTTTAGTTTAACATTTAAAAGTAAATCATAAAATGTCACTGCATTAACAGGATAGAGAAAAAATAGCATAAACTCATTAGTTGCCCCAAAACACAACTTTTGCTATAATTCAACATCCATTCATAATGTGTACTCTTAAATAACAATGCAACTAGGAAAAGAACTTTCCTAATCTAACAAAAAAGTATGCACTGCAAATGTCATCTTTAATTTTGAAATGTGTTTTTTTTTTACTCTAGAAGTGAAGCAGAATATACATCTTACTACTTTTGTCAACATTCTCTTAGAGAACATAGCTGGTACATTAAGACAAGAAAAGTAAACACTTAAGAACTAGAAAGAAAAATAAATAAAACTCATTATTTATAGACTATAAAATTTAGTATACATAGGAAACCCAAAATAATGTATATCAATATCTAATTTATTAAAATTAATCAGTAAATTCAGAATGATTTATAGAATCAAAGTCATATCAAAATCAATTATATAGCTAAATAAACAACAATTATTTAGAGATAATTTCAAAATACTTTTTATAATGTTATTACAATCTTCTATTCTTAAAGTTGTGAATTCTGTTTTATATTATCTGGTAATTTTTTAAAATTTTATTTTAGAGTTGTGGGATACAAGAGAGGATATGCTACATACGAAAGTTGCATGCAAGTGAAGTCTGGGCATCTAGCTGGCCCTTTCTCCCCCCAAGTAGTGGACCAGGTTCCCACTGTGTTGCCATGTCCCTTCCTCCTCCCTCCCTCCATCCCTTAGGATTGTCCGGTGTTTGATGATCCCACCCTTATGTTCAAGTAACCAGTGATCAGGGCCCACTTATGAGTGAAAACGTGGTATTCAGTTCTTTGTTTCTGTGATAGTTCACTTAGTATGATGATCTCCAGTTGCATTCAAGTTGTTGTGAAGGCTATGGTTTTGTTCTTTATGAGTGCATAATACTCCATCATATATATATATACTACATTGTCTTTATCCAGCCCACTTTCAATGAGCATCAGGGTTGGTTCCATATTTTTGCTCTTGTCAAAAGTGCTGCAATAAACTTGTGTGTGCAGGTGTCTTTTTCGTAGAGTGATTTATGTTCCCCTGGGTATATTCCCAGAAGAGGAATTGCTGGATTATATGGAAGCTCAATTTTTAGTTCTTTGAGAAATTCCCACACTGCTTCCCACAAAAGTTAAACTAGTTTTCCCCAGCCGTATAGAAGCATTCCCTTTTCTCTGCGATTATGCCAACAACTATTGTTTTTTGAATTCTTAATAATAGCCATCCTTACCAGAGTTAGGTGGTATCTCATTGTAGTTTTGATTTGCATTTCTCTAATGATTAGTGAAGCTGAGCATTTTTTCATGCGTCTGTTGGCTGCTTGTATGTCATCTTTTGAGAAGCGTGTGTTCATGTTCTTTTCTCACTTTTTCATGGGGTTGTTTGTTTTCTTCCTGTCAATTCATTTGAATTCCTTATAGATCCTGAATGTTAGGCCTTTGTCAGATGCATAGCTTGCAAAATACTTTTTCCCATTCTGTGGATTGTCTCTTTACTTGATGGTTTCTTTTGCTGTGCAAAAACTTTTCAGTTTGATAAGGTCCCACCTGTCAATCTTAGTTTTTGTTGCATTTGCTTTTGGGGACTTGGCCATGAATTCATAGTGTACTCCAATATCCAGTAGGGTGTTTCCTACAGTTTCTTCTAAGATTCTTACAGTTTTGTTTTTTTTTTTGAGACTTTACATTTAAGTTCTTGATCCATTTTGCGTTAATTTTTACAGATGCATAGCTTGCAAAATACCCAGAATGCTCTTCTGGGAGCTTCCATATAATCCAACAATTCCTCTTCTGGGAATTTTTACAGTTGTTGATAAGTAAGAGTCCAGTTTCATTCTTCCATATGTGATTAGTCAGTTTCCCCAACACCATTTGCTAAATATTGTTTTCTTTCCCCAATGTTTCTTATTGATGTATTTGTTGAAGATGAATTAGTTTAGGAATCTTATCTTTATTTCCAGATTCTCTGTCTATATATCTATTCTTACACTCTCTCAATTACTGTAGGCTTGTAATAAAGTTTAATGTTCTGGAGGTGTGATACTTCCAGTTTTGTTCTTTTTGCTGAGAATTGTTTCAGCTATACATGTTCTTTCTTGCTTTCATATGAATTTCTGTATTGTTTTTTCTAGGTCTGTGAAAAATGATGTTGGCAATTCGATAAAAATTTCATTGACTCTGTAGCTTGCCTTAGGTAGTATAGACATCTTGATGATATTGATTCTTCCAATCTATGAAAATGAGATACTTTTCCATTTGTTAGTATCATCCTTGATTTTTTGAGCAATGTTTTGTAGTTCTCATTGTAAAGATTGTTCACTTTAGTTAGGTGAATGCTAAGGTATTTCTTTGTGTGTGTGTGTGTGTGTGTGTGTGTCTATTGTGAATGGAACTGTATTTTTTTTTTGGTTTTCCACTTGCTGGTTGTTGGCGTATAGCAATGCAACTATCTTTAGCCGTTGATTTTTATATCTATCCTGAGACTTTACTGAGGTTGTTTATCAGTGCAAGGAGGTTTTTGACAGTGTCTATAGGGTATCTAGGTATAGAATCATAACATCCACAAAGAGGGATAACTTAACTTCCTCTTTTCCTATTTGAGTACACTTGATTTTCTTTTACTGCCTGATAGTTATGGCTAGGGCTTCCAGTGCTATGTTGAATGTGAGGGTTGAGACTGGCATCTTTGTCTTTTTCTAGTTTTTAAGGGGAATGCTTCCAGTTTCCACCCATTAAGCATAATATTGGCTGCAGGTTTATCAGAAATGGCTCTTATTGTTTTGAGGAAGGTTCCTGCAATGCCTAGGTGTTCAAGGGTTTTTATCAAGAAGGGATGTTGGATTTTTGTTGAATACTTTTTCTGCAGCTAATGAGATAATCATGTGGTTCTTGATTTTACACCTGTTATTGTGCTGAATTATGTTTATGATCTTATGAATGTTGGACCAGCTCTGCAATACAAGAATGAAGCCTATCTGGTCATGATGGATGATCCTTGAAATGTGTTTTTGAATACAATTTGCTAAAGTCTTATTGAGAATTTTTATATGTATGTTAATTAGGGAGATTGACCTGCAGTTTTCTTTCTTTGTTGGATCATTGCCAATTTTGGGTATCAGGATGATATTAGCTTCATAGAATGAGCTGGGGAGAATTCCTTCTTTCTCAATTGCCTGGAATACATTCAGTAGGATTGTTATCAGGTTTTCCTTGTATGGATAGTAGAATTCAGCTAAGAAACCATCGGGTCCAAGGCTTTTTTGACCCAAAAGTCATTTAGAAGCATTTTGCTTAATTTCAATGTATTGGTAAGTTTTGGGGAGTTCCTGTTGGTGATGATATTTATTTTTATTTCACTGTGGTGTGAGAAGATGTTTGGTATTATTTCAACCTTTTGAATCTTGTTCACGCTTGATTTATGCCCAAGAATGTGATCAGTCTTGGAGTATGTTCCATGTGTTTATGAGTAGAATGTATGCTCATTCTACTTAAGTAGTTGACTTAAGTGTTCTATAGATGTCTATTAGGTCCAGATGGTTGAATATGAAATTAAGGTTCTAGATCTTCTTGGGTTTTTGCCTCAGTGACCTGTCTAGATCTATTAGTAGGGTATTATGGTCTCCGATTATGGTTTTGTGGGAGCCTATGTTCTTTCATATATACATAGCTATTGTTTTATAAATCTACGTGCTCCTTTTATTACAATGTAGTGCCCTTCATAACTTGCATTGGTTTGAAGTCTGCTTTGTCTGATATAAGAATAGCTACCCTTGTTTTTTTGTGTGTTCCATTTGCCTAGAATGTAACTTTCTCCAGTCTTTTATTTTGAGTCTGTGGATATCCTTTGTAGTGAGATGGGTTTCCTGGAGGCAGCAGAATGTTGGATCATGTTTCTTTATTCAGTTTGAAACTCTATGCCTTTTCATGGCATATTTAGTTCATTCATATTCAATTTAATTATTGATATGTGAGGGTTTATTCCTGTCATAATACTATTAAGAAGTTGTTTTACTTCATTTTTAGAATTATATTTTGTGGTTGAACTGTATGCTCTGTGTGAGGCGCTGCTTTCACAATCTGTATTTATATTGAAAATCAAAATTATGAGAACTTTTGTCCTCCTGCTCTGCAGGAGGTTTCCAACCTCCCTGGACTCACATTAGGACACCTGTGTTACTGTTTTAAGCGGTACTGTCCCAGTAGAACACACCATTAGTACTATTCTTGGAATGGGTTGTACCTGGATGACATGTAATCAGGCACTTGGTGCCAGAAGCGAGTGCCCTCAGGGCTCATCCCCCCATCCCCTGACCTCACAAGTCAGTGAAAAAGCTATCAGAGGAGAAATATTTCACTGCATCCCACAAAGATAGCAGAACCTGTCCTGCCCCTTCATGAAGACAGGAGGGGACTGGAGCCTCCCACTTATTCTACACCTCTCATGTCTCTTCAACCTGTCAGGTTAGAGTCAAACTCAACAGAATCTTCTTTCTCTGCTGATTCCACCAGTTCCATTTCTTTGGCTGTGGTTTCACTGGATCATAGACAGGGACAGTGGGAATCCCATTCCTTCATATCTAGTGATGTTAATAACTATGTCCCTATGACTCAATAATTGTACTGTTCATTTTATCTCTTGGCAAGACTTCATGCATTCTCAGTAATGAGTGCATCACCGTTTGAAGAACATTTACATTGCAAATCTACTAAGAAAATGAGTTACTTCAAAGTAACTAGGAATCTAAAATTTACCTCCTGGAAACTATAGCAATATAAAGGAAATAAAGGATATATAACTTTTACAGGGAACTATTGTGGAACTGAATTTTGAAAGATTAAATTCCAGAGCAGCCAATGTGAAGTCTGTTGATATAAGCCTATTAACAGAGCCTGGGGTAAAGGGCCGCTGAGTGAACAAAGCTCCCCTGAGAGTACTGAGATAAAAATCAAAATGAGGTGTTGCTATTTCTTTCCTTTTAGTTTCAGTATTCTTTAGTTCAAAAGTCAAAGGGAAATTGGAATATATGGGTCAGATTATGTGAAGCATCTAAGATTCAGTCCAAGAATAATGTGTATAATGTCTCCATATCATCTTTAAATATTACTCTTTGACTATGTATTCTTATAATTAAATTAGTGACTTGAGCAATTATAACCCCTGGAAGTAAGAAGAACTGTCTCTTCCTTTCTAGTAATTAAAATGTCAAAGAAAAACCAGAGCTGTACAGTGGCTAAAACAATAAAAACATAATTTATTTAGGACTATTGTAAAAGAAGAAAAGAGACCTCAGTAAGAACTAGGCTCAATTCTTAATGGGCCCAGTATGGACCACTGATGATTTTAGAGCCAAAGAGTAGGTGGGGGGTCAGTGGATAGAAAGTACCAAGAGAATATTGGGGATAAGGAGGATTCTGGCTAAAACAATCTAACAGAATTCTTGCTGAAGACAGGCCAGAATGGTCATACATCACCTGGGGGTAGATGAAGAATGAGGTCCCCAGTCAGGTATTAGATTGGGGTGGTTATGGTTAAAATTGACTTAACACAAGGACTGTTGCTAAAATTAGGCAATGCAAAGATGAACACTGAAGTCCAAAAGATGGAGTTTTTTGAAAAGTTCAGGGGAGCTTGAATATAATTTAGTCAATGAAAGAAATTTTGTCAATAGGATAGCAGAGTCACAGTGGTTATTAGAACTTCTAGTGAGGGTTCCCTGGCTAACCATGTATCAGAGGTTTCCATATGACTGTAAGTGATTGTCTGAGGTTTTCAGGACCATAGGTTATAATGAAGCCTTGCCATATGAAACAAATTGATTTTTTCCCCCTGCATTGAAATAAGATTATACAATGTGAATGCAAAAGACACATTTGACTTAAAAAAAATTGTGGTGTTTATTTAAAAGGAAATTTTAGATATTTACTTAAAAAAACCTCTATTTCCTACAATGCCAATTTTGTTTATTTATTCATTCACTAAACATAAATAAAACACCACTATGTGTCAAACACTATTCTAGGTGTTGGCAATACTTAAATAATTAAAACATGACATAAAAACTCTGCCTCCAGAAAACTTAAATTTTAATGATAAGACAGAAAATAAGCAACATAAATATGTAATATTTTTAGTATATAAATTGGTGATAATTCTACATCACTTTAGAAGTAGTTTCTACAGTTCAGCCATGTAAGAACATTGCATCACAGACTAATATGGCCCAACTGAGCTTTATGAAAATTCAGTCACTCTGAAAAAAAGAATAAGGTGCAATTATTTCACAGTTGCATATAGTTTATTTACTTATGCCAACTATCAAAATTCAGCAACTAGAACCATCAGGGACAATATAAACAACACAGATTAATTTTAAACATGAATTTTACATAGCCAGTACCTAATAATTAAATAAGTTCAAAACCATGACAACAATGCCAGTGAGGAAGGAAAAATTTGACAAGGGCACACATTAATGTGAGCATAAAATGAGATAAAATATGAGACTGTGATGAATATAAGTTTGCTCATGTATGAATTTTCCCTGGGATCGACTGGCAAAACAGTTTCCTTTTTTTGTCCAAATCTTGATTGCTTGGCATTGGCTGTCTGCAGCACTGCAATTGAGGAATCTGGCTTTTGGTTAAAAACCTTTGCATAATTTGTTTAAAGCCGAATCATAGGGAGTCTTACAAGGCTTTATCTGGCAAGGGGAATGGTGGCCTGTCTACCTTAAACTTGGTCACAGCCAGTGCATTGCAATCTCTGATGGGAACCGCAGGTAAGAATACAGACTCTTTGGGCTAGTCATGGTCTTTGCATATTTGTATTCTTAGCCTCTGCACTTTCATTCCTAGGTCTCACGGAAGGCCTTGAACAGAGGTCCTCTTCCTCTTCAGATGCAACTGCTGAGATTTCCTTAGGGAATGGAAGAAGAGTTCTGAAAACCCCACTCTGATTCAATATACAGTACTTTTACAATCCTAGTCTTTTCTCCTTTCCTTCATTCCTGGCCTCTAGTCCATACAACTGCAAGAACTTTTATTTGGGGCTCCTTCAACAGTTAGACAGCTCTCACCTAACCTCCTATTAGAGCCTTTTTATGAAAAAAATAATAAAATGGGAGTGGATGGGTGATTTTCCCATTTTTAGAGTCTCTTGCTTGCACTCTTGTGGTAAGTGATTAAAGACTTCACTGTTATTTTCATTTGTGCTTGTTGTTAGGTGACTATTCCAATACCTTACTGCTTCTCCAGCTCAGCTGAGAGCCTAAGAATGTTAAGAAGAACTTGAGGCCAAGACTACCTTGAGGATCTTTTCAGTAACTAGCACCTGCTTGAAGCAAGATGTGGGCTGACTAGTCCCAGCATATGAGCTCAAGCAGGTGTACCACAAGGGTAGTGTGGGATTCATCCAGATGCCACAGCCCACTCACATCACATTATCTTAGCTCCATCTTTATGCCTGAATTATTTGGATCTGGTGGGTGTTCTCATCCAGGGTTCCTCAAAGCTCAGCTCTATTCAAAACCATATTCTTCTCATTAGGAAGAAAATTTCAGAGAAAACAAATTGAATTGCCCAATACTAGCAACAAAAATTGAGGAAAGGTGATATATGAGGGAAGAGAAAACTAGTACTGTGCAATATCATGCTCAAATAATGGCACATGCATTGTCTATATCTATAAAAATGATGCCACAATGTCACCTATAATCACATAGAAGATGAGTGGTGTCTATAAAGTACCCTAGGCTTTCAATTCTCAGGGGTTTTGATCACTGTGGGTCTAGCTCTGTGCTGAGTAGTCAGAGTAACCATAGCAAGACTGATAATTTTTAAAAAATTTTAGACCTCAGGCAAATTCACAGATTAGAACCAATAAGGTAGTGAATAATGAATGCTCTATAATTATTGTCCTTGAACTAGGAAAGAAAAGACTCTCTTTATAAAAGGCAGATCACTGGCTTTGGTATCGGACACACCCAAGCTACATTCCCTGCTCTGTCTTTGAGGAGCAATGTGACTTAGGCAAATTATTTACTGTTTCATAGCAGCAAGTCTTCATTTCCATAACAAGAAATGAAATACCTACTAGGGTTATATTAGTGATTAAAAGGTAATGCATTTAAAGATTCTAGCCACCCCCCCAAATTGCCATATAACATATTTTCTTTATTTTATTTTATTTTAAATTTTGTTTTATTTTATTATTATTATTTTAAATTGTGGGGTACAATTCAGGGTTAGGTATAAAAATATTTATTGTGCAGGTACCCTTGTTGATGAGGTGTGCCCCCACCCAGGCAGATCTCGATGACTGTCAATCCAACCTCCCCGTTCCTCCTCTCCCCACGGTTTCCCACTACTGTCAATCCTTTTGATACAGTATTATGGTAGTTGTTCAATGTCCACTTATGAGTGAGAACATGTGATACTCAGATCTTTGTTTCTGTGAGAGATCACTCAGTATTATAAACACTAATTCCATCCAGTTTGCTGCAAAGTTCATGGTTTTGTTCTTCTTTATGGCTGCGTAATATTCCATTGTGTATATGTACCACATTTTTTAATCCAGTCCTCTTTTGATGGGAA
The DNA here is from genome assembly GCA_963574415.1 of Tarsius wallacei. Classification (NCBI taxonomy): domain Eukaryota; kingdom Metazoa; phylum Chordata; class Mammalia; order Primates; family Tarsiidae; genus Tarsius; species Tarsius wallacei. The sequence continues at coordinate 38,262 of CAUYQG010148145.1, forward strand.
GCACAGTTGGTTCCATGTTCTTGCTATTGTGAACAATGCTGCAATAAACATACATGTGCAGGTATCCTTTTTATAGAGTGATCTGAGTTCTTCCAGGTATAATCCCATTGGGGGGATTGCAGAGTCATATGGAAGGTCGATTTTTAGAACTTTTAGGAATCACCACACTGTTTTCCACAGAGACTGTACTAGTTTGAGCTCCTTGTAGATCCTTGATGTTAGGCCTTTGTTAACATGGAGTTGGTAAATATTTTTTCCCACTCTGTGGGCTATCTCCCTGCTCTCTTGATGGTTTCTTTGGCTTTGCAGAAGCTTGTCAGTTTAATGAGGTTCCACTTGTCTATCTTATCTCTTATGGCATGGGCACTTAGGGTTTTGATCAGGAATTGGTTGCCAGTACCAACTTCTATGAGTGTCTCCTACATTTTCTAAGGTTCTTATAGTTTGAGGTTTTACGTATAGGTCTCTGATCCATTTAGAGTTAATTTTTGTGTATGGGGATAGGTAGGGGTCCTGTTTCAATCTTCTGCATGTGGTCAGCCAGTTTTCCCAGTAACATTTACTGAATAGGTTCTCCTCTCCCCAGTAGTGGGTGGTGGAGGCTTTGTTGAAGATGAGTTGGTTGAGAAATTGATGTTTTGCTTCTGGAAACTCAATTCTATTCCATTGGTCTATGTGCCTGTTCTTGTACCAATACCAAGCTGTTTTGATTATTGTAACTTTATAATAAGGTTTTAAAGTCTAGGAGTGATACCTCCTGCTTTGTGCTTTTTGCTGAGGATTGTTTTGGCTATTTGTGGTTGCTTGTACTTCCATATGAATTCCTGTATTGTTTTTTCTAGATATGAGAGAATGTTGCTGGTAATTTGATGGGTGTTACATTATATCTGTAGATTGCCTTAGGTAGAATGGACATCTTAACAATGTTGATTCTTCCAATCCAAGCATGGAATATTTTTCCACTTGTTTGTGTCCTCTTTGATTTCTTTGAGCAGTGCTTTGTAGTTTTCATCATAAAGGTCTTTCACATCTCTGGTTAGGAAGATGCCAAAGAATTTAATTTTTTTTGTGGCTATGGTGAATGGAATTGTGCTTTTTATTTGGGTTTTTGTTTGTTTATTATTGGTATATAGAAATGCAATTGTCTTTTGCACATTTAATTTATACCCTGAGACTTTGCCAAAGCCCTTTATTGTGCAAGGAGGTTTTTGACTGATTCTCTTGGGATTTCAAGGTATACAATCATGTCATCTGCAAAGAAAGATAGCTTGACTTCCTCTTTTCCTATTTGGATACCCCGATCACCTTCTCTTCTCTGATTTCTCTAGCTAGGACTTTCAAAACTATATTGAACAGGAGGGGTGAGAGTGGGCATCCTTGTCTTGTTCTAGTTTTCAGGGGAAATGATAACAATTTCTGTCTATTCTAGCAGTATGCTGGCTATGGGTTTCTCGTAGATGGCTCTTACTATTTTGAGGTATGAACCATCTGTTCCTAGATGTTCAAGGGTTTTTATCAAGAAGGGGTGCTGGATTTTATCAAAAGCTTTTTCTGCATCTAATGATAAAATCACGTGGTTTTTGTTTTTACGTCTGTTGGTGTGTTTAATTATATTTATGGTCTTACAAATGTTGAGCCAGTCTTGCATCCCGGGAATGAAGCCTGCTTGGTTATAGTGGATAACTTTTGTGATGTGTTGTTGAATCCAGTTTGCTAGGATTTTGTTGAGAATTTCAGCATCTGTGTTCATCAAAGATATTGGCCTATAGTTTTCTTTCTTTGTTGAGTCTTTACCTGGCTTTGTTATCAATGTGCTGTCAGCTTCATAAAATGATATTGGAAGAGTTCCATCTTTCTCAAACGCCTAGAATACTTTCAATAGGATTGGTATCAGTTCCTCCTTGTATGTTTTGTAGAAATTCTGCTGGAAAACCATCTGGTCCATGATTTTTTTTTTTTTGTGATAGTTCTTTTTATAACATAGTCAATTTCCTGGATTGTTATTGATGTATTTAGGGTCTCGATTTCTTCTTGTTTCAACCTGTGGAGGCTGTGTGATGTCAGAAAGTCCTCCATTTCCTTTATGTTTTCAATTTTGTTTCCATGCCAGTGCACATAGTAGTCTGATTATCTTTTGTCTTTGACTTCATCTCTTGTGTTTCTGATTGTGTTTATTTGGACTTTTTCTCTCTTCTTCTTGGTCAATCTTGTTAGGGGACCATCCATCTTGTTTGTCCTTTCAAACAAGTCTGATTATCTTTTGTCTATGACTTCATCTTTTGTGTTTCTGATTGTGTTTATTTGGACTTTTTCTCTCTTCTTCTTGGTCAATCTTGTTAGGGGACCATCCATCTTGTTTGTCCTTTCAAAGAAACAGCTTTTTGTGTCATTGATTTTTTGTATTATCTTTTTGTCTTCTATATCCTGGATTTGGGCTTTTATTTTGGTGACCTGGATTCTTCTGCTGAAGTTAGGGTTTTGATGGTCTTGCTTTTCCAGCTTCCTTAGGTGACTTGTTAGGCTGTTAACTTGTGATCTTTCCATTTTCTTCATGTGCATTTGTAGAGACATGAATTCCCCTCTTACTACTGTTTTCATGGTAGCCAAGAGATTTTGGTAAGATGTTTCTTCATTTTCATGTGTTTCCAGGTATCTTTTGATCTCTGTTTTGATTTCTGAGTTGACCCAGGTGTTGTTTAGCATCATTCTTTTTAGTGTCCATGTTTTTGTGGGTTTTGGGGGAACTTTGTTGGTGTTGAGAAGGTGCATGGCAAAATTTCAATCTTATGAAATTTGTTTATGCTTGATTTATGGCTAAGGATGTTGTCAATCTTAGACTACATTCAATGTGGTGATGGGTAGAATGTATATTCTGTGGTCCTTGGGTCGAGTGTTCTGTAGGTATTAATTAAGTTCATTTGGTCAAGAGTCAGATTGAGTTTCCTGATCTCCTTGCTGATTTTTTGTCCTGATGACCTGTCTAGGGTTGTGAGTGGGATATTAAAGTCCCCAACTATGATAGTGTTAGAGTCAATATCTTTTTTAAGTTTGTCTAGAAGGTGCTTTATGAAAGTTGGTGCTCCTATGTTAGGTGCATATATGTTTAGGATTGTTATTTCATGTTGATGGATTGAATCTTTTATCATTATGTAGTGGCCTTTTGTATCTTTTTTAATTTTTGATAGCTGAAAGGGCATTTTTTCTGAGATTAAGATTGCAACTCCAGCTTTCTTTTGTGTTCTGTTCACCTGAAATTTTACTTCTCATCCTCTTACTTTGAGTCTGTGAGTTTCCCTTCTGGTGAGATAAGTCTCTTGGAGACAATATATTGTTGCCTCATGATATTTTATCCATTTTGTCATTCTTTGTCTTTTCAGTGGTGCGTTTAGTTCATTCACATTCAGACTAATTATTGAAATGTGAGGGTTAATCCCTGTCATCAGGTTCTTATAAAGTTATTGTTGTTCCTGTTTGTTTGTTGTCTTTCTTTTGACTTTTGGGTTGATTCATATGTGTTTTCATCTTTTTCCTGTACTCTTGTGAAGAACATTGTCATTCTTGTTTCCTTTCCTTCTGTGTTTAATACTTTCTTAAATATTTCTTATAGAGGTGGTCTGGAGGCAACATAAATTCTTGGAGATTGGATGTCTGGGAAAGATTTTAATTTTCCCTCATTGATGAAGCTTAGCTTAGCTGAGTATGTTATTTTTGGTTGAAATTGATTACCTTTGAGAACATTGAAGATTGGGCCCCAAGATCTCCTAGCCTGAAGTGTTTCTTTAGATAAATCTGCTGCTATTCTAATTGGTCTTCCCTGGTAGGTAGTCTGACCTTTTTCTCTTGTTGACTTTAGGGTTTTTCTTTTATACCTACTTTGTATAGGTGAAATATGCGTCTGGGAGTTGGTCTTCTCATTTGTTGTCTTGCAGGGGTTCTCTGAATCTCCTGTGTTTGAATTTTTGCATCACTGATGAGACGAGGGAAGTTTTCTTGAATAATTTCATGGAATGTTTGTTCCAGGATGGTCTCTCTCTTTTTCTGCCTCAGGAAGTTCAATTACTTTTAGGTTTGGTCTCTTGAGGTAATCACTCATCTCTTGAAGACTCTGTTCTGTCTTTTTAAGCTTCTTTTCTATGGTTTGGACAGTTTGGGTTAGTTGTATATTTTGGTTCTCAAGCTCTGAGATTCTTTCTTCTGCTTGGCTAATTGTGCTTTCCATGCTTATTAGTTTGTTATTTATTTCAATCACAGTATTCTTTACTCCTATTATCTCAGTTATCAACTCCTTCCTATTTTCCTCTTGCCTCTCCCAAATTCTTTTTATTCTCTCTATTAATGTCTTGATGTCTGGGTTTGTAGTATGTGATCAGTCATTCTGGGGGCTCTTCATTGTTTGCATTCTGAAGTCTGCTTTCTCAGTGGCTGATCTCCCAGGGGCCTGTGTGAGACCTATATTTTTCTTTTGGTTTTTCTTCTTTTGTGTAGATTTTTCCTCTGCCCTTTTTCCTTTTTTCCCCCTTTTCTTTAATTCTGTTGTGTGAGGGTGGTGTGGTTGCTTTTACTTCTGTTTGCTCAATCTCCTATTCTTTCTTATGTAAATCCTCTAGCTTTGATCACTTCTGAAGCTGGGCTGTGGGTTGGGGGTTGTACTTTTTTGCAGTTTTCAGATTGAATTGAGAGGGAAGCTGTGATTCAAAAATCTATCTGCTGATTCCAGTATCCACCAACAGGTGTATGGATACCCTGGAACCCACTTCCCACTGCCTTGCAATCTTTCCAAGCAGTGGGGGAATAGGTTTGCTTCCTGAAAGCAAAATGGGGTAAGAAAAAGGTAAAGAATGGAACAGGGAAGGGGGGGAAGAAGAAGGTGGAGAGTTAGAAGAGTAAGAGGGAAAACAGACAAATGTACTGACTAACAAAGGAAAAGAGACACAAAGACAGAAAACATTTTTTAAAAAACTAAAACATACAATCATACAGACACACACCCAATCAACCTCCTTATTGATACTATTCCCTTACACATACATGAAGACGTTATCAATACCATAAGAAGAGAGGAAAAAGAGAGAAAAAAAGATGAGTGAAACCAACAGACAAAAAACAAAAACAAAATTAAAAATAAAAATAAGGGAACCAAGCGCACTCTTAGATCATTCTTCTAAGTTCAACATCCTTTCAGCTCTGTTCTCTGGTTCTCATTGCAGGCTGGTAGGGTTGTTCACAGCTAGGATCTGATGCTCCTGGCTTGCTGTGAGGGGAGGGTGGATCATATCTAGGTTCAGTCAGCTTGCTGCCTGAGAATCTGCCTCTCAGATCTGACTTGCATCTGATCTAGCATGGGGGTGGGGGTGGGGGGTTTCTGTCTGTCCTAGTTTGATGCTATTACCTTAGGTCCCAATTGTAGGCTGGCAGAGTTGGGCAGAGCAATGCAGATCTCTGCCTGGTCTGAGGGCTCCAGCTGCTCTCTGTACCCGCCAACTGGGGGCCAAGCTGGGGGAGGTGGAGTGCAAGCCAGCCAGAGGCTGCAGGTCAGTGTGGCACTGGGTGGTTCGGGTGGGGTGGTACAGCAGACATGGGAGCCCAGAGCTCCATGAGGCCAGTTGCCGAGGGCCACCCAAGGCAGGAGGAGAGAGCAGCTGTGAAGGAGGGAGCGGTGGCAGTCACATCAGCAGTGCAGTGCATGGGAGAAGCTCCACAGGTCAGGAGCTGAGGGCTGCTATGGGCTGGGGCAGGGAGTGACTGCAGGAGAGAGCAGCGACGGCCGTGTCAGCAGTGTGATGCATGGAACCGAGGGCCTCCAGCCCGTGGGCCAGCGTGTCTGGTGGTGGCAACGGTGGCTGTGGTGATGGCAAAGCAGTGTGTGGGGTTGTTTTGTCAACCTGCAGGCTTGCATGGCTGACTGAAGAGCAGGCTGGCAGCAGCAGGAGCAGGGGCTGTTGCGGGAGAGCAAGAGTCCTTATGGACACTCGCTTTTGCAGAGAATCTCACAGACCATAGAACATATTTTAAACAAGAAAAAAATACCATCTCCTCCTTAGAGAAAGATAATGTTGAGGCTCAGAAAACAATCCCCCAAAATGAAGGCCTCAGAAGCAAATGTTTCTCTCTGGCCTTCTGTTCTCCTATCTCTGGACCCATAATTCTCTCCTGAGGAAAGCCATAGAAACTAGAATCCCTCTTTTTCGAGGCAGTTCATAGAAACTAGAACCCATTTTCCTCAAAGCCTGCTATAAAACTTAAAAATATAGCTCTAAATTTCCCCATGCCTTTCTGTGTAAAAACTGGATGTAAATAAATGTCTTACCTTCCATTCTTTGTCCCAGAAACCCATAGGACAAGAAGAATCTAGACAGAAAGGCTTTGCTGGGTTTTCTCATTGAATCTATCACCATTAGATCATAATCTTTTTTCCAATCATATTTCTACACAACAGTCCATACTCTGTTGAACGTAAGGTTACAAATGGACAGTTTATTCTGTATTTGGGGTTTTTTATTTTGAAGACTTCCATGTCATATAAAACTGTAATTAAATAAATGTGTATGCCTTTTCTTCTACTAATGTGCCTTTTAGTCAGTTGATTTTCAGTGAACTTTCCGAGAGTGAAAGGTAAATTTTCCCTTTGCCCCTACAATAAATGTGGAAGGGTGTTGGCTGGTCATTGGAAGACACAACTGAAAAAGCTGAATTTATACGGCAGCTCTCAGTTGCAGTGTATGGTAGCTCCCCCCTTATCTGCAAGGAATACATGTCAAAACTTCCACTGGATGCCTGAAACGGTGCATGATACCAATCTTTAAATGTACTGTTTCTTCTTATACATAGATACCTATGGTAAAATTTAATTTATAAATTAAGCCCAATAAGAGATTAACAACAATTAACTAATAATGAAATAGAACAATTATAACAATACATTGTTCACAATTTCATAGATAGAAGATTTATTATCACTGTATTTATTAACAAATTTAACATACAATTTTTTTCTTTCCTTATTAAGTTGGGAACTTTCACCTTTTCACTTAAAGAAAGCACTTATAGCTTCTCTTTGGTAGATCAAAATTGCCACCATCACTACTCTTGAGTTTTGAGACTTTACATAAAATAAGGCTTACTTGAATATAATCACTGTGCTACCATGACAGTTGATCTGATAACTGTGATAACTGGGACAGCTATGATGTGTAAAACTGGCAGGTAGAATATAAAGTGTGGATACTTAGAAAAAGGGATGACTTGTGTCCTGGGAGGGACAGAACAGAATGATATGAGATTTTTCACCCTACTCAGATAGGCACACAATTTAAAACATGTGAATTATTGTTTCTGAAAATTTTTATTTGATAATTTTGAACCATAGTTGACCAGAGAAAGCTGAAACTGTGAAAAGTGAAACTGCTGATTTGATAAGGGGGGTATAGACATAATACCTGATGTATAGACATAGCATGGGGATATTATGCTGTAAATGGGGGATTAAGTTCCAGGGTCTTTAAGGATCACCCCAACATGGCCAGCTGTGGAAATTATGTTTGGGAGAGGCATATATGAATGTAAACTCACACATCCTAGAGAAGGAGGCCAGGAACACCAAGATGCAGGCCGAACCAATCAGTGAAAAGTATAAGGACCTGTGAACACGTGCCTTTATTGAGGCTAGGGTGGAGTATACAAGAAAAAGGCATGGAGGTATTTTATTGGTGCATTAGAATGTCACTCGGTCACATTCAGGTGAGGCCAGGAAGGGAAAGTTATGGCAGGGACTAGTCTTATGACACTAGTACAAATGGTTTTCCAGGTGGGGGGCTCGTATCAGCTTTTAAAAAATTTTTGTTTTAAAAATATGGGATGTTGAGGCATCAGGAAAATATAAACTTTAAAATGTTTACAATACAAGATTTCTCCATAACCTCAAAACAAAAAATACAGCTGGGACTTATGATGGATTGAAACAAAAGTAGAAAGACACAACTTACAGAAAACAGAACAACAGCATCTCTTCTTTTACTGTCTTTTTTTCCTTCTGTGGTTGCATGGCCTCTCTGTTTCTCTAAACTCCTAAATCTCTGCATTTGGGTTAATATGGAAGATTGCTGATGTGAGGCAGCTAGAGTGTGTTTCTTCTATTGAGTAAAACAAGATAGAGTTTCCTCAGTACTCAGAAGGAGCCATGCGAGCAGCATGCCCCACAACTCACCAAAAAAAAAAAAAAAAAAAAAGAGGCAGGATAGTTAGTACAGGTTAGGCAGGATGGATAAATTTCTTGTAGGCAGGTTTTAGGAAGTGTTCAGACATTTTTTTGGTTACATCTTTATTGCAGGCCAGGCTGGAAGGTGGCCCACCAGTCCCTCCCACTCCCTCAGCCAATCAGAGAAAATCTCATCAGTTGTAAGAAGAGGACAGCCCAACCTTTCAGCTCATGGTTTAACATAATAATCACTAAAAATACTTGAGGTTTCCTGTTGAAGGTAAAAGGCCCAAAGCCACCACTTAACTCATCAAAACCATCAAAATAATAAGATAGCCCCTCCTCCCATAAGAGGCAGAGAGGATGGTGGTTACCTGTGCTTCACTGTCATAGCATATCAATAATTAGATGGCTATATCCAGCTTTTAGTTGAGAGCAAAAGCATGGGCCTTTCTTTTTGAGAGACTCATCCATGTCAGGTCTTTCTGGCATGAATCTTCCTCTTTCCCTCTCTTCCTCTAGCTAAATAGGCTTTGTTTTCTTTCCCTTTCTTTCTCTAACTAATAAAACAAAGTTTAAAAACAAACTTTAATAGTTAGAGAAAGAGAGGAACAAATTGAAAATCAACATAAAAAATAAAAAAATTCAGAACATGGATTTAAAAAATTCTCCAAAGACATAGTCACCTTAAAAAAAAAAGCTGAAATTCTAGAAATGAAAGAATCATTCAGTGATTTACAAAATGCAGTGGACAGTTTTAGCAGTAGTTTAGAACAAGCAGAAGAAGGGATCTCAGAACTTGTAGGCAAAGTTTTTTAATTAACCCAATCAGAAAACAATATGGAAACAATAACCAAGAGAAGGTAACATCTCCAGGAAATGTGGGATTATGTAAAATGTCCAAAGCTAAGAATGATAGGTATTCCTGAGGAAGTAGAGAAAGTAACAGATTTGGAAAACATATTTTAGAGAATAATGGGAGGAAAACTTCCTTGGCCTTGCCGGAGATTTAAACATCCAGATACAAGAGGTACACACACACACACAAACTCAGAAGATTCACTGTGAAAAGGTCATTCCCAAGGCATGTAATTATTCATTTATGCAAAATAATGTGAAGGAAAGAATTTTAAGAGCAATGAGACAACAGCATCAAATAATTTATAAAGGTAAACCTATCAGACTAATAGCAGACTTCTCAGAAGAAAGCTTGCAAGCCTGAAGGGATTGGGAATCCATCTTCAGTCTCCTCAAGCAGAATATCCGTCAGTCAAGGATGTTGTATCCTGCAAAACTAAGTTTCATAGATTAAGGAGAAATGAAATATTTCTCACATAAGCAAACACTGAGGGAATTTGTCCCCACTAGACTGACTCTACAAGAAATACAAAGGAGTTCTAAATACTGAAACAAAAGGTCAAAATACATCAATAGAAAAATGCTGGAAATCATGAAGCTAACAGGACTTATGGAACAACAACACAATAGAGAAAACAAATGACTAAATAAACAACCAGATAACCAGTATGATGAGTGGAATAGTACCTTACATATCACTACTACCTCTGAACATAAATGGTTTCAGTGCCCCACTAAAAAGATATAAACTGGCAGGGCAGAATGTATTTAAAAAAAAAAACACACAACCCAACTATCTGCTGCTTCTAAGAGATACTTAACATACAAAGACTCCTACAGACTCAAGGTAAAAGGGTAAGGAAATATATTTCATGAAAATGAATACCAAAAATGAGCAGGAGTAGACATTCTCATATCAGATAAAATGGACTTTAAATCAACAACAGTAAAAGAAGACAAAGATGGTTATGATATAATGATAAAGGGATCAACTCAATGAGAAGACATAACAATTTTAAATATTTATATGCCTAACACCAGAGCCATCAACCTTATAAGACAAATTCTGTTAGACCTAAAACGTGAGATAGGTATTAATACAATAATAGTGAGAGACTTCAACACCCCACTGACATCAATAGAAAGATCATCAAGTCAGAGAGTAAACAAAGAAACATTGGACTTAGACCAGAACTTAGAGCAAATGAAACTAACAAAATATCTACAGAACTTTCCACCCAAAACTACAGAATATAAATTTTTATCATCAGCATATGGAATATTCTCCAAGATAGACTATATGATAAGCCATCGATTAAGTCTTAATACATTCAAAAAATCAAAACTATATCAAGCAACTTATCAGACCTCAATGCAATAAAACTAGAAATGAACTCCAATATGACCTCATGAATCTAAACAAAAACATCTGCTCCTGAATGATCTTTGGGCCAATTATGAAATCAGGATGTAAATGTCAAAATTCCTCAAAAATTAAAACAAGTCATCAAAACCTCTGGGACACAGCCAAAGCTGTGTTCTGAAGAAAAGTTATAGTGTTTAAGGCCTACATTAATAAAACTGAGAGATCACATATTGATATCCTAACATCACATGTCAAGGAACTAGAAAAGCATGTGCTAACCAAGTCCAAAGAGAAAACATTCCCCTTAAGAACACATTCCCCTTCAGAACTAAACAAGGCGAGGACGCCCACTTCCAGCTTTCCTATTCAACATAGTACTGGAAGTCCTAGTCAGAGCAACCAGGCAAGAAAAAAATAAATGTCATCCAAATTGGAAAAGAAGAAATTAAACTGTGTCTATATGGCACTTAATTAAACTATATGTTGATGATGTATGATTTTATAGCTAGAGAATCCTAAGAACAGCTCCTAAAGTTTCCTGGACTTGATAAATGAATTTGGTAAAGTTTCAGGGTACAAAATCAACACACACAAATCGTAACACTTCTATAAACCGATAGCGACCAAGCTAAGAATCAAATCAAGAACTCAATTCCACTTACAATAGCAGCAACAAAACTAAAATACCTAGAAATATATTTAACCAACTAGGTGAAAGATCTCTACAAAGGGAACTACAAAACACTGATGAAAGAAATTTCAGAGGACACAAACAAATGGAGAAACATCACATGCTCATGGATTTTAAAATCAACATTATTAAAATGACCATATTACCCAAAGTAACCTATAAATTCAGGGCAATCCCTATTAAGCTACCAACATCATTTTTCACAGAATTAGAGAAAACAATTCTAAAATTCATATGGAACCAAAAAAGAGCAAGGATAGCCAAAACAATACTAAGCAAAAAGAATAAAGCTGGCAGCATTATATTGCCTCACTTCAAATTATACTACAAGGCTGTAGTAACCAAAACAGCATTGTACTGGTACAATACAAGACACATGGACCAATGAAACAGAACTGAAAATCCAGAAATAAACCCAAATACCTGCAACCAACTGATCTTTGTCAAAGCTGACAAAAACATGCACTGAGGAAAGGACACACTATTCAACAAATGGTGCTGGCAAAATTGGTTAGCTACATACAGAAAAACGAAACTTGTTCCCTATCTCTCCCCATATACAAAAATTAACTTGAGGTGTATTAAATACTTAATTGTAAGAGCTGAGCCATAAAAATTCTAGAAATAAACATATAAAAAGCTCTTCTGGACAACAGCCTCTGGAAAGAAATGAAGGCTAAAACCCCCAAAGCAAATGCAACAAAAACAAGAATAAATAAGTGGCACTTAATTAAACTAAAATGCTTCTGCACAGCAAAATAAATAATCAACAGAACAAATAGACAACATACAGATGGAAGAAGAAATTTGTAAATGATACTTCTGTCAAAGGACTTATATCCAGAATCTACAAGTAACTCAAACTAATAAGATAAAAGTAAATAGCCCCATTAAAAAATGGACAAATAGCATGAACAGACATATTCCAAAAGAAGTTATATAAAAGGGCCAAAAACATATTAAAAAATGCTCAATATCACTAATCATCAGTGAAATGCAAATCAAAACCACAGTGAGCTACAATCTTATATTAGTCAGAACAGCCATTATCATTTAAAAAAAAAAAGATGCTGTCATGGATGCGGAGGAAAGAGAATGCTTATATATTGTTGGTGGCATCGTAAATTAATACAACCTTTATGGAAATCAGTGTGGAGATTTCTCAAACAACTAAAAGTAGAGCTACCATTTGATCCAGCAATCCCACTACCAGGTATCTCTCCAAAGGGACAGAGTTGTTATATGAAAAAGGCACCTGTAATCGGATGTTCTTCACAGCACCATTCACAATTACAAAAATGTGGAATCAGCCTAAATGTCTATTAACCAATCATTGGATAATAAAAATGTGGTATATATACACTATGGAATACTATTCAGCTATCAAAAAGAATGAAATAATATCTTTTGAAGCACCTTGGATGAAATTGAAGAATATCATCCTAAGAGAATTAACATAGGAACAGAAAACCAAACACTGCATGTTCTTACTTGTAAGTGGGTACTAAACCAAGGATCCACAAAGACATGGACACTGGAGACTCACAAGGAGAAGGCGAGGGAGGGGTAGAGGGAAGAAAAATAACCTATCCGGTACAAAGTACACAGATGGGGATGGGAGGTACACTTAAAGTCCAGACAAAAAACTATTTGTACTACTACAGGGGACTTGCCAGTCTCTGTAAGCAGTCCATAAATCTAAATTATCAGCTACATTTGATTGGTTCAGTTTGGGTCAGATGCTTATACCTGGAATAGTTAATTTTAGCCTAGGTGTTCCATTATGCAACTGTTGCTGTGGTTGCAAAAATATCACGGGAAAGACATGAAAATACTGCACAAAATAAATATAGTAGAGGTAGAAGGAGAAATGAACATCTCTATCAGAGAAAAATCATCAATATTTTATTTGCTACTAATCTAATTTAGTACATATTTTTACTTTAGTTCTCAATGAAAGGCAATGTGTTGATCATGATTAGTATTCACCCAAATAAAACCAAACAACAAAAATTACTAAAACATAAAGGTATAGTTTTTATACAGAAGCTGTTAACTTGTTAAAGATTGGGGGAGGACTGCTCTGAAATCACAAGCATAGTCATGTGCCACATCATTTTAGTCAGTGATGGACCTCATATGTAACAGTAGTCCCATTAGGCAATAATATCATATTTTTACTGTGCCTTTTCTATGTTTTGATATGTTTAGATACGTAAATACTTACCATTGTGTTCGAATTGCTTACAGAATTCAGTAAAATACTATGCTATACAGGTTTGTAGTCTAAAAGCAATAGGCCATACCATGCAGCCTAGGTTTGAGTAAGTACACTCTGTGGTGTTCACACAACGACAAAATTACCTAATGCCGCATTTTTCAGAACATGTTCCTATCGTTATGTGACACATGATTGTATATTTTTAAAAATTGAGAAAATGCTAAGTGTACATTTCAAGAAATGATTTGCCGCTGAAGCAGATTGTGGGTATATTTAAACCAACCTCATCCTGCATTTGATATACTTCTTGATGTTGCCATTAAAGAAAATCACACCACGAAATCAAAGCCAAGGATAATAATGTAACCATTTTCAGAGGTCTCTACATACATGGCAGAAAAATAAATATAATTCTGCATGAATACCCACTTTATCTTTTTTTATTACATATATTGAAAGACGTGTGTGTGTGTGTGTGTGTGTGTGTGGAATTAAAATGCATGCTTTGCATTCTGCTTTTATACCCGATGAACATTTTTCATGTATATAACATGAACAGGGTATAATGCAATTTAATTTCTATTTAAAATAATATATATTAATAAATATAGTGTGTCTTATAAATATGTGTGTATGTGTGTGTATAAGATAAAATTGTGTAAATAACAAATATTTCAATATTTGAAATATAGGCTTGAACTATGAAATTTAAATGACCTTTTCACTATGGTATCTTCTATTCAAGGCAGAGCTGAGGATCTCAGTTTTTCTCCATGTCATAAAATATTTGGATATTCTCTAGGATGTTAAGAATATATTTTTAAAAATTTTTTAATTTTAAAATTGTGGGGTACAATTCAGAGTTAGATATACAAATATTCATTGTGCAGGTACCCTTGTTGATGAGGTGTGACCCCCCTTCCCCAGGCAGTTTCTCACTACTGCCAATCCCACCTCCCCATCCTACCACACCCCCACAGTTTCCCACTATTGTCAATCCTTTTTTAATAGTATTATGATAATTGTTCAAGGTCCACTTATGAGTGAGAACATGTGATACTTCGTTTTGTGTTTCTGTGAAATATCACTCAATATTAAAGACTCTAAGTCCATCCAGGTTGTTGCGAAGTTCATGATTTTATTATTCCTTATAGCTGCGTAATATTCCATTGTGCATATTTGCCACATTTTTTTTATCCAGTCCTCTTTTGATGGGCAGCATGGTTAGTTCCATGAAGAACAGATTTTTTAAATCAGTAGTCAACTAGCTTTTTTAATGCTTAATGTTAAATGTAATCTTATCTTTTCTCTCTCTCTTTTTTTTTTTTTTGAGTTGGAGTCTCACTGTCGCCCAGACTGGAGTGCAGTGGCTGCTCCCGGCCACCGCAGCCTCGACCTGCTGGGCTTCGGCGATCCTTCCGCCTCAGCCTTCCAAGTAGCCAGAATTACAGGTGTGTGCTACCATGCCCGGCTGATTTTTTTCATTTATGGTAGAGATGAGGTCTCACCAAGTTGCCCAGGTGGGTCTCGAACCCGCGGGCTCAGGCAGTCCACTCACCTCAGCCTCCCAAAGGTGCGGGATTACAGGCTGAGCCACAGAGCCCGACTATCTTTTCTCTTAATTAGACATGCAAGTAATTTTTTATTGTAATAGGTTTTCAGAGGACATGCTATAAATATTTTTTATTAATTCTACTCAATACCTCTTTTTTAACTTTCTGTATTCTGACTTTATTGAGTCTTTTGGTTTTCATAAAATTGCTTGTCTTTATTTTACAAAAGCTTTATATCAAATTCCTAGTTTGTTTAATTTTATTTTTCATGCTTTATCATAAATCATTTACAGATATGGATTATCCACTAAAAATACTTGGGCTACATATCTTACATTTTGGTAAGCAGTATTTTTATTGCCTTTATGATGACTTTACCATTCTTAATTCCATAAGGAACTGAAATTACATAGATATAATTATTATAATATAGAGAAATAATAAATCTGAATAAACAGGAAATATGTTGGAGGGTACCCATAATCCCACATATTTTCAAAATTTTCCACTCTATAATCCCACACATTTTAGAAATTTTCCACTGTATAATGTATTTGTAGAATAAAGCTGAAAAAAGACAATAAAGGTAGGTTTGTAACTATCCTTGGTGTTTCCTTTTGATTTCTTTTTGAGTTTCATAAAAAATGTGTAGTGAGAAAGGATAGTGCTTCAGTGGTGATCTCTATGCACAGCTTGTTTGTTTCTCTATGCTGGAGTCTCTTGCAGTTATGTTTCATCTGTGTCCTTTACTTTGTGACCTTATGACTTTTTTTCCATTTTCTCAGAACGAAGGATAATACTCCCTTCTCAAGTGGAGTTTGAAATCAAAAGATCTAATTATAGTGAAGGAAGTAGAAACCTCCAACTTGCAATGCAACAAGTGTCCATTACTATTTCTGTATTATCTGAATTATATGGGAAAAGGAGTTAAGGTCCAGAGAGAATAGGAAACCTTTCTGTTTTCATTATGAGCTTGGGATGATGACTGTTCCTTACCTTTAAGATAAGGAACATAATCGTGCAACCCATAGGATTGTGAGAGTGATTTAATCATTGAAGCCACATACAACACATAGGAATTGCCTGTTCATATAGCAAGTCAATTAATCTTAGCTGTTATCACTGGGAGGGGCATCTTAGCATCAGATTCTGATTTCAAGCCTGGTTCTCTTCTACTAATCTCACACTTTACTTTGTAAGTGAATGAGAATAAACAACATTTTAAATTTACTTTTTAAATTGTGAGGAGTGTTATACTGGTACACGTTGAGCCATTGAGTGTGAGGTGGTATCTTCACTGTTATCACATTTGTTTGGACCCTACTCTACACATATAAATGTTTTTTGTTTATTTTTTTTAAGACAGTTTCTGGCTCTGTCACTCAGGCTGGAGCGCAGTGGTGCCATCACAGCTTACTGCAATCTCCAACTCCTGGGTTCAAGTGATCCTTCCGTCTCAGCCTCCCTAGTAGCTGGGACTGCAGGCATGTACCACCACATTCAGCTATTTTTTTTTATTTTTTATTTTTTAGAGATGGGGGTCTCACTGTGTTGCCCAGGATGGTCTCAAACTCCTGGTCTATTTTTTGTTTGTTTCTTGTGGAACTCACTTTTGAATTTTTTAAAATTTTCTCATAAGAACAAAGCACTCTAAAGAGAGCTTTTGTCTTTTGCAAAACTTTTAGACAGTTTGGTTTAGTTGACTCTGAGTATACTTCTGCTGCTATGGGGATGACTTCACATATCCTCGCAGGATTTATCAGCAAATTTCCTAGCAGTTATTTTCCAGTGATTTTAAGACAGTAGCTAACAGATAGAAATCAAATTAGAGTAATCTTGTATTAGAAGAAGAAAAGCAATTTTTGCTTATAACAGGCAAGTTGTGAACAGCATAATTGTTAATGAGTTATAATATTTATTCTAGCTTTGCATCTAATCATAATTCCCTAAACATACAATGAGTTCTTGTTATCCAAATGTAAATTTTCCTTCAATTAGAGATAATTTAAGGTCCCAAATCTTCCCTCCCACACACATTTCACTGGTCATCTAGACATTAAGCAGAAACCAAATAAAGTTGACTTTGCGCCTTGCTGAATAAACAGAAAAGCAGGAAGAGACACATTAACAGACGTGCCATAGAGAAGGACACTTTCTGTTCAGGCATACCTGCTTGATCATCTTGGCCTGTGAGTTGCAGATGTTTTGTATACTTTTGTTTGACAAAACCAGAAGATATTCTTTACCTGGAAACAAGATTGACAAATCAGACATTGGTTACTTTCATCTGATTGAAATGTAGTAGAATAAACTGGGCACAATCTATTTCAGTTAACTTCTGTTTTTAACAAAGTATTATTAGCACACGGAGGTGACTCTAGTATTAACTCCGATCCCACCTCTCAAGATTTTGGGACTTCTGAGCCTGCTGTACGTGAGGAAATTCTACTATATTGATCATATTTGGATCTCTGTTTTTGAAACTGACTCTTCAGTGAACATTAAGGCCACCCTGATGAAAGGCTCAATCACAGGCTACTTTTAAAAATATCCCATCTAACAGTTACCAGATTCTGCCTCCCAAATGCCCTGACCCAAGTGCAAATCACTTTCTTATTCTCTGCCTGCCCTCTCAATCTTAATGAGTCAGACTTGCAGTGCCACTTGGCAGCCCTTCTTCCTGTTAAACTCATTGTGTCCCCCTCTTTCTGACTTACCAGTGTGCTGTACCCCCAAAATCCAGAGATATCAAAAACACTTTGCCTTTGAATGTTCACACACCTAATAAGATATATGCACCGGAAGAAGTGCTCAGTAAATATACATAATACATGAATGTGTAAAAGACTATGCCCCAAACACCTATTTAGAATCCTTCAGAATCTCCCCCTCACTATAAGTGTATAAACAAGTTCCTAACACAGTCTACAAGGCCCTACATTGCAGGAGCCCTGGGATTTCCCAACATCTCCTTGTAGTGTTTATTCATGCATTCAGTTAGTCTGTCAGTCAGACAAGAAATATTTTTCAAGGATCTACTATGTGTCAGAAAGTGTTCCAGGGCTAGGTGTGGTGACACACATCTGTAGTCCCAGATACTCAAAGGCCGATATGGGAAGATCATATCAGGCCAAGAGTTTGAGATCAGTCTGAGAAACGTAATGAGACCTGTTTCTCTAAAACAAACAAACAAATCATAGAAAATGTTCCAAGAACTGTATATAAACATGTGTGCAGCAGAGAAATCCATTTCCTCATAGATTTTAAATATAGTGAATAAGAGTAGGTAGGCAAAACACACAACTGAATAATAAGCACACTATGTTAATAAAGTGATATATTCTGAAGAAGAATAAAGCATGAAAGGAGGAAGGTATAGTTGTATTACTCTGCACAGCACAAGCATTTGAATCTTTTTGCACCATCCTCCTTTCTTGGAAGACCCCTGCAAATGCCATTCTCTTTGCTTGGAATGACATTTTCTGCAAGGTTTTGCATAGTTTTCTTTCTCTTTTTTTTAGAAAGCAAACAACCTCTTCGGATCCTCTCCCACGGTAGGAGCTTTTCTGTCCTCTTAATAAATCCTGCTTTCTAAAATAAAATAAAATAAAATAAAATAAACAAAGCAAGATTTATTGAGAGGATAGAAAGGCTACTGCAGTGGGAGGAGACCTGAGGGGGTTGCCTTGCATAGTTTTCTTCTACTTATATTTCATTACTCTAATTTCATTATTTCAGCTCAGTTGTAACTTTCTGAGGTAAATCTTTCTTCTCAGGTAAATCTTTCGTGACCCTCCATCTTGCCATTCATCCTCTCATCTTTCCTTATGCCCAGAAGACAATTCCCAGTCTTCTATGTTTTTCTTGGCTGCGAAAGTTTCTTTCAGAAGGCTTTTCTAAGCTTGGAATTATCCATTCATTGTGTAATTAATTATTTAATATCTGTTCTTACACTGGAATGTAAG
Organism: Tarsius wallacei; assembly: GCA_963574415.1. NCBI lineage: Eukaryota > Metazoa > Chordata > Mammalia > Primates > Tarsiidae > Tarsius > Tarsius wallacei. The sequence goes on from CAUYQG010148145.1 coordinate 57,110, forward strand.
CTTTACCAGAACAGGGACATCATCTGTTTTTGTTCCATCTTGATCACCAAAACTTAGAATAGTGACTGGTGTGTGGTAGGTAGTTACCAATGTTCATAGAGAGGAGTGGTAGAAGGGGATCCCAGCGACACTATGCAGTAATCATGATGTGTCCACATCCCAAAAGTCATACAAACGTTCATAATGATACAGCAAAAACAGGGATGATAAACTGCAGAACCAGACCTATTTACTTCACAATTTTTCCTTATGTTAAAACTCTTCTTAAGAATTGCTGATGATATCACACTGCTTTTTAGTGAAACTTTTTGAAATATAGTTGTGTGCTACATAATGACACTTGAGTCAACAAGGAACCTCATGTATTATGGTGGGCCTATAAAATTATAATATATTTTTTACTGTACCTTTTCTATGTTTAGATATATTTAGATGCATAAATACGTGCCATTGTGTTACAATTGTCTACAGTGTTCAGTACAGTAACATGTTGCATACGTTTGTAGCCTAAGAGCAATAGCCTACACCATATTAGCCTACACCATATAGCCAGGTGTATAGTAGACTATATGATATAGGTTTGTGTAAGTGCACTATGATGTTCACCTACCGTGAAATTGCCTAAGGACGCATTTCTCAGAATGGATCTCCAGCGTTAAGTGCTGCGTGTCTCAAGTGAGTTATAACCAATAGGGGATCAGCAAATATCCTCTACTTACTCTGTAGAGCCAGGAAACAGGATGAAATAAAAATGATATAGATCTTGTCCTGTAGAACTAAATTTTCCTGCAAAAGTTAATTTCCCTACACATGGTAATCAAATTCTTGACTTTTTTCAATTGTATCCAAATGCCTACAAAGAGGAGTAAATTTCCCATCTGAAATTCTTGCCTAGTTGATGAAGTTTTGTTTTCTTTACGAAAAAACTTTTTTCACCCTGGCCAGTGCCCTCTGTGCACTGCTGAAGTTGAAAGACATATTGTGCCTTCTGCTGCATTCATTTCTGAGCTCCCAAATCTTGTCTCCATAATAAACTCTTCATTTGATGCAAAGACGTTGGGAGCTTGAGTGGTGCTGGCAGATTTATGATCTGTGCAGTGGAAGAAATGACCGTCTTTCCCAGGTAGGACAGCAGCTGCCCAGGATGGCGAATCACCCTGACACCATCTGCTTGGCTGACCCACTAATCTGCCAGCCAGTTTTCATGAACACCAGAATTGTTTCCCATTGGAGATTTCTTGAAACATCTCTTACATCAATTAAAGACTAAAGAACAGATGGTGATTTCTTGAGACAGTGAAGGATTTAACTGATTCATTACTCATGTAGGAACAGTGATAACAACCAATTCAGCATCATATGCTTTGGCTTACTTTTCTTTTAGGTTGTCAATTCTCAGTATGTTAGGAGATTAGAGGTTTTAGTAATGGAAATATGCTTCTATGCTTCAGATGGTGGAGACTTATAATAACACTCCAAAAAGTGGGCAAGCACAGGGATCTGTCTCAATCATTTCAAGGTCAGGCCTTAGATCAATGGAAATGATGACCATCACAATTCAGATACCAGGCAGCTTCAAGGACACTCGGCAAAACTGTGAATGAAACATAATTTGAAAATGTATGACAAAGCACAGCACTTGGCCTGGTACACAAAAATAATTCAGCAAACAATAGTTGGCATTATACTACTAACAACAGAAATTTTAGGAATTTAACAGCAATTTTCTTGACCTAGTCATTTTGCATACTAATAGAAGGAAGTGCCTATATTCTTGTAATAATTTAATTATACTCAAACTCTATTTTTTTCTGACCTTGCCTTAGTGTTTCTACCGGTTTTCTTCCCTTCTTTCTTCATCTACTCTTTATTTTATTCACAACCAAAACTCCCCAAGAGAGATTTTATGAGACATGTTATTCACTATCCACTGTCAGAGCACACCCACTGGGTGTTCTTGTGCCAATCTACTCCTTAAGCCGTCCCTTAAAACTAACCCATCACTACTCCTCTTGATCCAAGTGTAGGCTCCTGATGTAATTCATCCCAGTCAGGCTCACAGGTTTGATAGAAAGCATGGAGAATTATGTATTAGGATCACCCTGAGGCACTCTGCTTAGAAGGATATGAGGAGAGGGTGTACAGGATACTCTGAGTGTTATGGAAAATTCAACATATACAAAAAATAGTAATTCATTTTTCATTTCCTCCAGAAGCATAATAAGTTACTTTTTATATTGAGTTCAAATCTTTAAAAACCTTTCAATGATCACAAAAATTTCTGCTCGCAAAGTAGCTGAATAATGACTTCTTTAGAGCTTAGGGAGCTGTTTGGAAAATGTGCAATGGTTTAAAAAGAATCTTCCCATCACACATGTCTCCAGGTCCCTGAGGCCTGCCTGAACCATACCTGCTTCGTTTGGAAGTGATCTCATGACTAAGTAAATTCTCCCTGACTTTTGGCAGGGTAACATACAGTATGGAAAAGATTAGAAGGTAGATCAGCCATAGTTCAAACCAGTGTGCTATCAGCAACTAACTGATATGTAACTTGACCTCTCTGAAATACAGTTTATTCATCTGTAAAAAAAGAGGAAGGTATATAGTTTTTATGAAATAATATATACAAAATACTACACAAAACCTGGAGCAATAAATATTGTTCTTTTTCCCCCTGAGGCCGATTCTGAACTCATTGAATAGCTCGTCTAGCCTCTCTGCTGGTTAGGCAATGGTGGGCCATTGCAATTTTTGTATTAACCTGGTTCAAGCTCTGTAGATGCTCTATGTAGCTATACAGTCACACTTCCCCTTTAGACACTGGCAGTGCATCTTCTGCTGGCAGGAAGTCAGCACACTAGCTATAAATGAGCAAACTCTGAGGCCTCCATCTATTTCATGCAGGAAATGCTGGTCGAGTCCAGAACCAGACTTGGGGGGATCAGGCCCTGGATCAGTCATCATGCCCCGTGTGTGTGTGTGTGTGTGTGTGTGAGTGTGTGTGTGTGTGTGAGTGTGTGTGTGTGTGAGTGTGTGTGTGTGTGTGTATACACACATGCATATACATATATACAGGAGGTTTTTATAAGGCGACATGTATGTATATGCATGAAGATGATATAGATATATATAGATAGAGATGACTACATAACCATCTCCATAATCCCATGATCTAATTCCCACAATAAATCTCTCTCTCTATACACACACGTATATCTAGATATATATGAAGAGATAGCTAGATAAATGTAAAAATACAGATATATGGGTATATATAAAGTTGATATATCTATATCTTGCCATATATAAAAATTTATTATGGAAACTGGCTTATGTAATTATGAAGTTGATATATCTATCTCTCTATTTCTATATATATATTTATCATACGAATTGGTTACATAATTTTGGAGGCCAAGAAGTCTCACGATCTGCTGTCTGCAAGCTAAAGGACCAAAAAAGCCAGTAATACAATCTAGTCTGTGTCTGAGAATGAAGCGGGGAATGCAGTGATACTGTAAGTGCAGGATTGAGTTTGAAGGCCTGAGAACCAGGAGTGAGGATGTCCAAAGGCAAGAGATATGGATGGCTCAGCTCAAAAAGGGAGAGTAAATTTGTTCTTCCTTCACTGTTTCTTTCTATTCAGGCTTTCAGTGTTGGATAATGCCCATTCACATAGGGAAGGCTAGATCTTCTTTATTAAGTCTACTGATTCTTATGCCAATCTCTTCAGGAAATACTCTTACAGACACAGAAAAGATATTAACAGATATTTGGGTATCCCTTAGTCCATTCAAGTTGACACATAAAGTTAATCATCATATTCCATTGTTGATGCAGTAAAATGCAGGATAAAAATTATGACATAAGCAGAGATGATGAGCTTGGTAATGAATCAGTTTCTATACCTGTTTGGATCCCACGTGATTTCTGGTCTTCAAGTCATAGATGTTGCTGACTTGAAGCCTTATGTCCTGCCTTTGAGTCTTTCCTCTTAAAGGGCAGAGGAATATCCTCCTTTGCTGAGAGGATCCCAAAGATAAATTACATATGCATATTTTTTATGATTATTGCTAACACCATCGACCTCTAAATAGAGTAGTTCTAGGGTTCAAAAGTTCATATGGCATTACCAAATATCAATGCTTGATATTACAGTCTTGTTATTTAAACAGAGGTAGACTGTTTGAATCTTAGCTCATAAAAATGCTACCCCTATTAGAATGTGATTTATACACATTCCAGGCTAAGTTTTAATCTGTCTATAAATAGTATACAAATCAATAGAAATTTATTTGATGACGTAATTATAAAATTCCTTGTTAAATATACATTTCTTTAAAAAAGAGACTATTTCTTTTTTAAAATTTAATTTAATTTTAAAGTTGTGGGGCACAAGACAGGATTGCTTACACAAGTGGTTTAGATACAGGTGAAGATTTGGGCCTCCCACTGGACCTCACTTCGCCTGGACTAGGATCAGGCACCTCTATTAATGTTATATGTCCCCTCCATCCCCTGGCAGTGTCCTGTTACTACCAATCTCTTTTTTTGTAGTATTATGATAGGTGTTCAGGGTCTACTTATGAGTGAGAACATGTGGTACTCAGTTCTTTGTTTCTGTGATAGATCACTGAGTATGATAGACTCCAAATCCATCCAAGTTGCTGCGATAAAAAAATGTGGTACATATACACAATGGACTATTATGCAACCATAAAGGACAAAATTATGGACTTCAGAGCAACTTGGAGACTATTTCTTATATACCTTTGAATTTTTTTCATCAATGCCCTTACAAAGACTAAAACAATTAGGTCATTGATATATACGGAACATGCCCCCAAAAATGTATACGCATTTAAGATGATGAAAAACTGTATTAAAATTTTAATATTCAATATACACCAATAACAAAAGATGAATACAAGTCACATTTGACTTCTGCAATTACCATCAGCTTCCAGTCACTTCTGATTACAGTGAATTTCTGCAGGACTTGCTGTGAGAGGCCTCCTGGATATTCCCTTGTGCACATCACCCACAGTATCATATGTCTCAGACTTTTCATGAATGTGTGCAGTTGTTAAGTTTGTTGGAGGTTCTGTTGCATACTCATGCCTCCATTGTCATTGTACTCCCACAATGTTCTTGAATTTCACTTCAAAATGGTCTTACGCTCCTCAAGTGACAACTGTGTTTCTGCCATTTTCTTTGACTGTCCTGCCTGTCTCATGGTGATGATTAATGTCATTCAGATTAGCATCATCTTTAGAGTGAACATCATACAACACATTGCTACCATAATTCAACTCAACTTCGAAAAGTAGTACATAGATAAAAATCTCTTAAATGATTTACATTAAAAAAATACATGACACTTTAACATATTAAAGGCTTGACTACATACAAAGTGAAATGTATTCATTTGATGAGCATATGTTTGTCATTTTATTAATGTATAGCTGTTCTTGGTATTAATAACCACCTTAGGATAGTATTCTCACACAATACCATCTGCTTGGATTACAAAGAATTCTTATCTCTTTTCCCTGAGTCATCTGTCCTCTTACGTGCACAAATATTTTAAAGTACTTTTTCGGCCCCACATTTTAATCCTTTTTACTTACACTTTTTCTCTGCCCTAAATGTTAAGCTTTTCTACTTACAACCTCTCTCTGTACTTAAAATTGCAATATATTACTATAAATCGGAGAACAGTAAGAATAACCTAAGCGGGACTTCCGCCAAGATGGCGACCAGGCAGCGTGGTCTGTGAGACCTCCGCAGAGGAGGACACAGAAAGACTCGGACTCTCTCACTGGGAGCCTGCTCCCCACACGGAACTCGGCCACTGACACCACAGAGACATCGCAGCAGACCGGCAGTGGAAGAGGCCGCCCGCTGCCGCCACTGATCATCACAGTGGGTTGGCGGCTCACCCGCCGCCCTGAGCGGCTGGCCCGCCACCCTGAGTGACTCGCCCCCCTCCTCCCGGCTGCCCTCGCCACCACAGCTTGGCCCGACTCAGCCCGGCTCTGCCCTGCCGCCACATCCACGAGTGGCTCGGACCAGCCCACCCCGCAGCCGCATCCTCTAGTGGCTTGGCCCCGCCTGCCCCGCTGTCGCATCCGCGAGTAGCTCACCCCCAACCCCACCGCCGCCACTGCCGCTGCGGCTCGCCCCCGGCTCGGCCCAGCTCCGCCCCACCGCCGCATCCGCGAGTGGCTCAGACCGGCCCACACCGAAGCTGCATCCGCGAGTGGCTAGGCCCGACCAGCCGCTGCACCCGCGAGTGGCTCGGCCTTCCCTCACTGCCCCCCTCCGCTGCCACCACTGCCGCAGCTCGCCCCCGGCTCTCCCAGCTCTGCCCCACTGCCGCATCCGCGAGTGGTTCGGACCAGCCCACCCCGAAGCCGCATCCGCGAGTGGCTCGGCCCCCCCGACCCCGCCACCGCCACCGCCGCCACCGCAGCTCGCCCCCAGCTCGCCTGGCTCCGCCCCGCAGCCACATCCACGAGTGGCTCGGCCCAGCCCGCCCCGACACAGCATCCGTGAGTGGCTCTGCCACCGGCCACCACCGCCGCCACCGCCACCACCACCGCCACCACCGCCGCCACCGCCGCCGCCGCCGCTGCTGCAGCTCGGCCCGCCCCGCTGCCACCGTGAGTGGCTCAGCCAGGCTCCGCCCCACTGCCGCATCCGCGAGTGGCTCAGCCAGCCCCGCCCTGCCACCACAGTCCCGACATGGGTCGCCATCACTGCTGCAGCCAGACACCTTCAACGCCACTGTGATCCTGGAACCGTCGCCGCCTACGCAGCCTGTGCCTGAAGTGATCCACCCCTCCACACAGGATATCCTGAGGCTAAGATTGCTGCCGCTGCCACTGCCACCACCACTGCCGCTTTGACTTCCGGGTGAGCCTTGAACCTCCTCCTGTGAGTCCACACCCGACTGGCCCCCACTCAGGCTCCCCCCCCGTGGGATAAGCAACTGAGATAAAGACCACCTGGAGCCTGAGACAACACCAACTGCTGGCGACTCAAGGTAACAACACCAAAAGGTGAAACTGACCCATTGAATAAACTTGCCAGCTTGGGAAAAAAACAGCCAGAAATCAGAACTGAAAGGACATTGAACTTAAATGAAAAGCTTCAAAGTGTACTAGATTGGTTTTGTTAGTTCAGTAACTCGATTCCATCCCTTTCGGTCTGGCCCTCCCCCCAATTTTTTTTTTTTTAGCTTTTCCTTTTTAATTTAGTTTTTGTTTGTTTTCTTTCTTTTTCCTTTTCTTCTCTCTATAAACTAGATCTTCTTTCTTTCTCTTTCCTTTTCTTCTCTCTACAAACTTGCCAGTCTGGGAAAATAAGAAGACTGGTTAACTTGTTTGTTAGCATCAATGTATGTTTTAATGCTTTTTTTGTATCAGAATTGTTTAGTTTGTAGCCATGGTCTACTGTTTTTATCTGTCTCAGTTTTTGTTTCTCTCTCCATTTGTTAATACACCCGACTGCTCTCCCCCTTACCCTTCTCTCTTTCTATCCCCCCTCACCCACACTGTCTCCCCCATTCTCTTGGGACAAGCAACTGAGATAAAGACCACCTGGAGCCTGAGACAGCACCACCTGCTGGCAATTCAAGGTAACAACACCAAAAGGTGAAACTGACCCATTGAATAAACTTGCCAGCTTGGGGAAAAAACCAGCCAGAAAT